>LPNX010415343.1:69012-151645 GCA_001517045.1 Pseudotsuga menziesii | reverse complement strand
ATATATATATATATATATATATATATATGCAGCTACTAGTTTATTGTATAGAAAGTTTTGGTAATGTATACATTTTAATTAGTTATATTAAAGTGTGTTTTATGTAATGAGGTTATGAATATGTGTATTTAATGTTATATATTTTACAAATGTTTATTTAGATAAATGTGTGTACTTACAAAATATGTGCAAGTTTATTGTTGAGAAAGTTTGGACAATGTAGGTGCATCTAATTAGTCACTTGGCTAATTAGGTAAAAAAATTAGAAAATTAATTGTATGCATTATTATTAAAGTGATGTTCTTGGTTGTAAAATTAATAGATATGAGAAAGAGGAACTTAGGGTAATTTTGTGTATTTATATCTCAATGTGAGAGAATTTATATCTCGATGGGAGAGATACGATGTGTGTGCTTGTGATGATCATCAACGAACGAGTTACAAAAGAATTAGTTGTACATATATTAATAATGTGGATTGATGGGTTTGAAAAAAGAGAGAAGGTTGGTATAGTATTATTTTGAATTAAAAAGTTAACGAAGTAAAAGCTTTCTTTTTTAAAATGATATGGTTTAAAAATGATATACTTATTTATTGTATCGACTTTAAAACATTAGCTTTATAATTTTTCATCACTTATATAGGGTAGAGATTAGAGGAAAGGAATGGATGGTCCATAACAAATTATTTAAGCTTGACTTTTTGAGCTGCTAGATAAGCTCATCTTCAGGTGTTGGGCGTTTGTTAAGATGAGAGGCGACAATTGTACTTTATTAGATTCCCATGAGTGATGGAATATGAGTGAGAGGTCAACTTTGAATAATACTAATAATTGCTTCCAAATAATCACTCAACTCCATTCCTTCATCATGATTTAAACTATTGTCATGTTTTTTAATTTCCAATGCTTTGTTGATCTTTCTTTTAGTATGTTGTTCCTCATTGGTGATGACTTTGGTGTTTTCAATGTAGATTTGGTATCCTAATTCCAAGGAGTTTTTGGCAATGGTAGATAATTTATTTCAATTGCGTTGAATGCTAGTGTAGTTCTCTTTTATCATTACTTAGATGGCTCATCATATTTCACCAATATATTCTTTAGGAGTAAACTATCTACCCAACCATTTTCACCCGATCCTACTTGATGTCATCGAGTGGATAGCTTACTCTGTTACCCTCAGCAAGACCGAGACTTAGAGGTATTTGTAGTTTCATATCCTTGGAAATTTCTATGCATATTAAATTGCTTATACAATGATGCATAATGTTCCATAGCTCCTATATTAAGTTGATCAAGCTAGGCCCGTGTAACACTATTATATGCTAATAAAAATAGGTTACAAAGTAAAAACCAGCATCCGACAATCTCAGATTTAGGCACAGAAAGATACGCTCAATATAAATATTAGCAGGGATCCCATAGACCACACTGACTTCCCTTATACTACCCCACGTTCCCATCTCCATTAAGAGAGAAGCTACTAATAAAATGTTTGAAACAAAATGAGAAGTCATTGCTGTACACATGTATGGTATTTGCATTGGTGAGGGTCTTAATTGAAAGCATTGAGAGTATGTAAGAGTAATGAACATGCAAGAATCGTAAGAGATATCCCAGGTATGCAATGACTTTTCAGGACGAATTTCTCATTTATTAAGCAGATAATTTGAGTGAACCTTTCAAGACTATCGATCCACTTCCCTTTCTAGATCAGTTTACTCGCAATGCACAGGGCGATGTCAAGAGAAAATCCCATAGAATTAGTAAAGATGTTAGTTCAATGACAGGTAAACATCTACCCAATAGTGTTAATCATGAGTATGACTACCTTCCTCCTCTCTATTCATATAAGCATGAGTACGACTAGTTGCCCAAATCCTTAGCTCCTACAAATACTCTGTTGGCTTCCTGCCATGCTTCACATCTCCGTCCAAATGAGAATCAGTACACAAAACCGCTTTTATTGGGAAATATATGCGGCCCTCCTCATCCCCGTTCATCTAAGCATGATTTACCCTCTTCCTTCGTTCCCACGGATATCCTCAAGCCAGAGGGGGATTGTTCTGCTATGGAACATTATGCATGATCACTGTATAAGCAATTTAATATGCAGAGAAACTTCTTAAGTGTATGAAAGTGCAAATACAGGTAAGTCGCAAATACCAGCAAGTATTGTTTTCACATTGGGTAATGGAGTAAGCTATTCACTCCATGACGTTAGGTGGGTCCCGGTGCAAATCGTCATGTAGATAGATTACTCCTACTCTTTATCACATTACCATAGAATAACATAAAATCAAATATTTTGCTTAATCCAAGGTTTTTCAAATAATGTTGCCAAGAATTAAAGTCACCTAAATTTTCTTCTTTCCTAAAATCCTTACTATTTTGTTTGAAGTACCCTTAATGTAAGGCGAGGTAATATTTCCCAATACCTCCTTAGTACTTTTTCTTATTTTTGAACCTCTTCAAATTGGTGAGGTAATGTGTTTAATTTATTTATCCCTATATGCATTCCTCTTTAAAAACCTTTGATAAATTGAATAACTCATTTCCAAGATAATCATACTTGGTCTTCTTTGTGGACCTCTTCAAACTTTTTGGAGAGCATGTTTAATTTGTTTATCCTTCTATACATTCCTCCTTAAAAACGTTTAATAAATGCGATAACTCCTTTCCAAGATAATCATGGTCTAATAGCCTAAAGGCAAAAGTGACCAATGTATTAATCACACCAACTTAAAGTTAAAGTTATACTATAAATATTAATCTTTAAATCAAAATATATGCATATGCTATTTACTTTTATTTAAATTGTTTTTTAACTATAAAAATATGAATAAATTGTTTTTTCACTATAAAAATATGAATAAGGCTGACAAATAATATTTATTTATTTTATACAAATCTTAATAATATAATTTCTAAACTATTTAGAAATACTTTACCTATTAAATAAAATCACAAAATATTAGCTCTTTGGGTTGTTTTAAGAGTCAGCTTAATTATGGGTCTGCCCTTACTCATGATATATGGTGATTCATTGGTTATTATCTCATGGCTCAACAGAGTTTCTGCCCTTGATATTCCTATTTTGAGGCACTGGTGCGAAGACATTAGAGAAATGCTATTTCATTTTCCATTAGTGATATTCAAGCATATATACCGAGAGCACAACTCGCTGGCAGACGGTCTCTCAAAAACAACGCTAAACATGGATATGGGTAATGGAAATTTCTCGGAATCATTGGATGGTTTGGTAATAGCACAGGATTCATTTGTGCTCTTTTAGTAGCTGAATATTCTCTGTTTTTCAGCCATTGATGGTTATCAGTATTGTGTGTCTCTCTTTTACTTGATGGAGACTTTCTGTCAGCTAGCTCTGCTCAGGAATACTTGCTTGGAATCACCTCTGGTACTCTCTATTTTCTGACCTGATTTAATCAGAAATGATGGCAAAAGTCTGCAAAGATCAGAATTTCCATGTTATACCTGTTTCAGCTGCTTTAGTTAGGCAAGATATCAGTATACTGCGGTTGTTTTCAGTCTTCCATTGTTTTCCTGTATTGGTTGATTTGATTGACATGATCTTAGTATACTGCTGACTGTTTATTAACTTCGTGTATTTTGATATAAAGTCAGAGCTTTGTAAACGATGTCTTTTGATTCTATGAATAACAAAGGCTAGAATTTTTTCTTCTGAAAAAAAAAAGTAAAATCACAAACATTCAACAAAATGTAACCTTACGAAACAACCTAATGAGAGTGTTACGAAACAACCTAATGAGATATCCAATGACTTAAAACACATTACAAATCACTCAAAAATTTTATTATATTTACTTCATTAAATAAATAAAAAAGACCGCGTTGAACTCCTCGAATTGAACTCGATGACAAACCAAGTGATGACAATAATGACTATAATTCAATTGCTTATATTTTAAGCACCTAACACAATGATGTTTAGGTTTACTCCAGATTATATTTTGAAGTGAACCCCATGGCAAATCCAGTGATGACAATAATGACCATCATTGAATGTGTTATCTTATAAGCACCAACTTTATGATGTTTAGGTTTAGTAAGACACTAATGATTATATGTTATCACAAAAATGATTATCATTGAATTTATCATTTCACAAGCACTAACTCAATTATTTTTATGGATTATCTTAGAAGCACCAACTCTATGAGGTTTAGGTTTATTAAGACATTAATGATTATATGCTCTAACAATAATGATTATCAAAGAATGTTTTATTTCATAAGCACTAATTGTATGTTTTTAAAGTTGACTTCAAGTCACTTTGAATTTTAAAAAGATTATTAAATAATTAAAGTTTTAAATATAATAGCTATTAAAAATTGATATTTACTTTTAAAAAATAAAAATTATAATTAATTTTATTAAAAATATATTTATATTAATTTACTAGTAATTATATTCATAACTAAAATTAAATAAAAATATCAAAAAGGATCTTCTAGAACCAAAGTGGATGAGATGTGTCACACTAATGTTTTGACATAGGTAGGTTTGTGTGTATATAGAGAGAGATTCAGAGCGAGATCTAGCAGCATAGATCCATATTAAAAAGGGATCTACCAAGCACTAATAGGGATCAAATCTAGAGGTGTAGTTTTACTAATTTGAGCCTCCTCCAATAAACGACATGCATATCAAGAATAATGTTTGACTTTATAATTAATGAATGAGTGCAACTTGTGTCTATTTATAGGATTTATGTGTTACCATTACCAAGACAATCCCAAATTAGAGTAGGTAGCACCTATACCATTATAATTGAAAATATATTGGATTGTGTATGGGTAAGTTAATAATAGAATTTGATGAGGTAAATATTAGTTTTGGGTGAATAACTATTTTAATTAGTAACTATATAATTAATGCAACTTTAGTCTTTTTGTATGATTTATGTGTGTTATCATTTACAATATGATTTCAAATTAGAATAATTGGTGTGTGGTCAATTATAATGGAGAATATATTGCATTATGAATTGTTACAATCCATTTGTTATACATGCATACACGAATTTAGCTTTATAAGAATAACTATTTTACTTCATAATTAATAAATGAGTGCGATTTTTGCCTATTTATAGGATCTGTGTGTTATCATTTACAACAGAAATCCAAATTGAAGTGGTTGATACCTCCTCGATTAAATTGGAAAATATATTAGATTATGTATTGTTATGTTAATAATAGAATTTAATGAGGTAGATATTAGTTTTGGGTGAACTAGCATATATCAATCTTAACTCTAGCTATACTAAGGGCCTAGCAGAATCTTTTTTTTAGTGTGTTAAACAGCAGGTTTGTAGGATCAGCCTTGGTAGAGTAAGGGTTAAGATGGATCTATGCTCATGGTTATTCACCTCAATTACAACCAACTTTGATCTCTTCAACATGGAAAAATGTTGTAACACACTGAATAATTTTAAATTATTATTTCTTTGAATATATATATATATATATATATATATATATATATATATTTTAAAACTATTTTGACAAGAAAGTGCAAATGGATGTAATGGATTAATTTGATTTAATAATTAAAATACTGGGGCGAATCAGAACTGAAGTAGTTGTTGAAAGAGTGTTTGCTGACCCGCAAGGGGAAAATACAAGTGGTGAAAGCTACTGAGTGAGACCTCAAGTGATGCGGGAGGCATATTCCCCAAAATCATGTCAGGACTCCTTGCAGAGTGCTAAAGAGAAAGAGGTTCATAAATTACCATGTCCTAGGAAAAATATTGTATAATGGTATGTCCATCAAGCAAGCAGGAGGCTGGTGATGAACGAGGAATTGATCTATTAATGAAAGAGATGGTGCATTGATCACATTTTATCCTTGTGGTTCAACAAACATGGTCTAGGGTTCTAGAGCAAGTAATACATGGCTGCTCTAAGAGTTGGTTGGGAGGAATGAAAACTTCAGTTCTGTTTTCTCGACAGTGGTGCCAGGTTCCCTATTCTATTTCTATCTATTTAAATAATTATAAATTATAAATTGAGTACATAAATTAATCGTAAATACATTTTTATGGTAAATTATACTATGCATATGTTCCTAACCCTTTCCTATTTTCATGTTATGATTTGATATAAACATTTCTTTATTAGTAAAAGAATCACATACTTATTTATCATAGTTATATTTCAATTAATCTATGTTTGGGCTTCCATACCCGAATTAGAGTAGGATCTAATGTTAGCCTATCTAGGAATATGAACGAAGGTTTTATAGATTTGATTAAATACTTTAAAATATGTTTGTATATTATTTTCCCTTAAAATATTTAAATGTATCTTCAACTAATAATATTCCCTAGGAGACGAGGATTTGCATACATAGCTTAACTCTGTTTTCTAGACTGTTTAACCTTATAACCTATTCCCATTTTAAAACTATGTTTCAAGAATACCTATAGGTAAACAACAATATTACAAAAGGAATTATTAAATAAGCCATGAATCGAATAACCCCAGTAAATAATTCCAATACTTTATACAATAAACTAAAATTTGCATACTATTGCATAAACTATCCTAAGTATACAGAGTAGAGCTGAAAGGATTTTCATCCAAAAAAAACATCTAAATCACTGATCTAGATTGGAATTTTGTTTCCACAATCATCATTTATTCTTTTACAAATGACCAATAAATGCCCAGCTCACAAATCTGAATAATAAGTCAATCAACAAACAATTCTAGTTAAAATAAAGAGTATATCTAATTCATTCATTAAACTTGAACATAAAGTATCCATTCACGGGTATCCATACCCCATGATACACGGTTCTGTCCAAAAGTTTAGTAAACACAATCGAATCTAAAAGGAGATTAATATTTGAATTTCATCAACACGTTCTAGCTAATAAACCTTGCATTCCTATAATCCCATTAATTGACATCCATCATTTAAAGAATCAATGACATGTACATCCGAATGGATGTCATGACAACACATTAAAATAAGAGAGCTTTTCAAGCCATTTATACAAACTAGAAGAAGACCATAAGGGTTTAAATAAAACATTTTGACCTATCTGCGTAGTATGAGTGAAAGCCCTATCCATATGTGGTCTGCAAACCCAGTGGGGAACCACTGTAACATATTTATTAATTGAACCTTACCATTTGGCTATCAACAAACCCATTGATGCAGAATGAGCACAACCACACCAGGGAGTACATGCACATCAAACAAACTAAGGAATGTTAGTATAACTGCTAGTAACAAGGTTAAAACTTCTTTTATTTGAGTTAAACAGAGATGGAGGAATTTCCTCACTTTTGGACAGGATGAAGGAGGCCAGAGAGGTGGTGAACCTATCGCCACTCTCGTCGACCAGGTTTCCAACCTACATTCCACATCATTACATGGTTACAATATGTAATTGTAAATTGTAACTAATAATATTCATAAGGATGATAGGGTCAAACCCTTACCTGGCCAAACTATGCGTGGGTGGGAAGCTAGAAGCTAGAATTTATTGAAAACTCCTATAGCCACCTAAAATCCACCTGCACTTTTTTGTTGTTGTTGGAAAACTGGTGGAACTCCCCTCACTAGCAGGTTTTCCATTGGCTAATTTACCACAAACCAAGGGCATCTAAGCCGTCAAAATCACCCGAGTATCGCACCTAGCCTGGACCACACCAACCCTTAACATGGTTGGATTTTTTGTATCTACGAGATTAGAACCAACAACCTTTCCACTTAGGGGGAGTCTTACCCATACCCCACCACCAAATATTCTGCATCTCACGAATAAAATACGCCTGCAATTTAAAAAGGAAGAATTCAGAGTTTTCTTAGGAAATCGAATTGATCAAAGGAAAGAAACTTCCAGTCGAAACTTACCCTAAACGAATGCAGAAACGGTCAGGGATCGGCTGCTCATGTTTACCATTATCTCTCTCGTGCTTGCACAACGAGGGAGAGAGCCATGAGTTAGAAGTTATTATTGTTTTCTTTCATTTAAAAACATGTAACAAAAAACCTATAACAAGAACTTGAAGATGGACTTTAACTCTCTTACCTAGAAAAAGGCGTGGCAGGCTAAAACGTTTCACAATAGATCAAAGAAGGATTTGTTTCCTCCCTCACCATGATGAACTAGATAGGATGAGGCCATAATGAAGGTCATTCCTTTGATAAAAAACTTCAAGTAAACCTTAGAATCAAGCATAAAAGTTTCATTAACAAACTGTGCATAGGATTGGGAAAGAACATGCAACACAACTATGAATGTTTGAGCTCTCTCCTATAGAACAATTAAAGACCAAACTAGTGCAAAAATAAAATGCTTAGAAGATTAAATCGTGTTTAAACCCTTGGAAAAATCCATCTAGGAGATCACGACAAGTGGAGGGATGAGATTCCTCTCAGACAACTTCTGCATGCATTTGAACTTGCCATTCAATCTGCCTAGCTGCGTTGTCAACTTACAGCCAAGGTGAAGTTATTTCCATAGTTCCAAATTTAATTGTATGCACTGGAACCCTTGTATCTCCCTTAAAATATATTGGAATTACCATTTTATAAAGCATCAACATACAATGTGAAAACGTTGTGTCTAGGGTCATGAATATGGTGTTTACCACCATAGTCTCCAACAACTTAATCAAACCTAAAACCAAAATCATGCATTAAGGAAACGATACACTTTAAAAATTTATTACAACTTTTAATCACCCTTTCCAACTTATAGTAAGAGGGTGGAGGGTATGCTAGAACTAAGCCATAGAATTTTAGGCTTAGGTCCCTAGAAACCCAAACTTAAAGTAATCACAGAAGCTGTGAAAAAAAATCACCTTGGCGAGCTACTAGAGGGTCATCATCACCCATTTGTAACGCCACATATGGCATAACATGTCCATCAAACATAAAATCGATACAAGTTATTTTACATGCATAATTGCTTATGACGAAAAATTGTTTCATGTTACGACCAACACTTATTTGTTATGATAACATAAATGAATAATAGGTTAAAGGATTTTTTTTGGATTTTATAGGTGTGTGAAATAATGGTATTAGGGCATGGTTACAACACTTGGATTGAACGATCCCAACACTGAAACTAATAAAACATGGAACTAACTATATCTTGTATGGTTTGACTCTCTTACAAATAACCTTGTTTGTTGCAAGAAATTATGGCAGATGTTGGAATGTCTATTGAACAGGAATCACGTCCTAGGAATCCGGTGAACAATGAAGAAGGTAACATAAGGGATGGTGCAATATGGGTAAATCGAAATGAAAGTAGCAATGATAACCTGTCTGAATTACAACATATAGTTAAGGAAATGAGGGAAGAATTAAAATGGGTTAAGGAAGATAAAAAAACGAACTCTAAAAGCATGGGAAGAATTAGATAATATTGTGTTGTATAAAATATAGAGTGATGAAAAAGAAAAAAATTAGGAACTAGAACTCAATATAGAAAAAACTACACCTTACAAATGTAAGGAAAGGAAACTAGAATTTTCAAAACATGAGATTGAATCTTCAAGTGAAGAATCAACGAAACATAATACAAGAAAACATAAAGATTCTAGTGAAAGTAGTGATAGTCATCAAAATAAAAAGAAATATAAACCTTATGAAAGTTTTTTGAGTGAATCCAAAAAGATAAAACCTCCAATGTTTAATGGAGGGATCGAGAAACGAGAAGAAGCGGAAGCTTGGTTATGTGGAATGAAGAAATATTTACAGATTTATAACTATTCCGATCAATTAAAAGAAAAAATGGCCATCTATAACCTAACAAGAAAAGAATATATCTCATGGCATGGAATAAATAAAGTAAAAGTAATAAAAGACCGTGATGTAACATGGAATAACTTTAAGAAACATTTTAAACGAAAGTATCTCACATAATAGTATTACGAAGAAAAAGATAAAAAATCTTACGAATTAATATTAGGTGATATGACCATGATAGAAATATGTAGTAAATGATTAGGTTTACTTCATTATGTGCCTTATATAATTGGTGAAAAACAAAAAATACAATGCTTTCTCAGTTGTTTACCCTTTATGTTTAAAGTTAGGATTGAGTATGAAAATATGAAAACTTGGGAAGAGGCGATGAGAAAGGAAAACTTCTGTTATGATTAGAATAAGAATACAAGGGGAAAATACATAACTCGAAAACTAAAAGACATGACAACTTTGATTAGAAAATAAAAATACTAACTTCAATAATAAAACTGGGAATAACTACCGGGGATATCAAGGGTATAACTATAAAATATTTAATCCCCGAAATCCCGCTGCAAAAGAAAGAGAACCACCCACTACCTTTAATAAAAGCACTGCAGAGTAGGAACCCCTAAAATGTTGGGAATGTGGTGACCCACATTACTTTAAATACTTCCACATAGGAAAAAAACTTAATAATGTTCACTCAAACCAATAAGCTACTATAGTTGGGTATATGGCAAGAGGCATGCCTAGAATCAGTGCAACATTGGAGAATCGACAATCACACCATCAAACTTCAATGGTCGAAATCAAAGGTATGAGAAAATACCAACCCATTTCTATATTGATTGATCTAGGTGCCAGTTTAAGTTATGTATCACCTAGGATTGTAGAATTGTGTAAATTACCGCAAGATAAGTTTGAAAAATCTTGGTTGTTACAACTAGCCACATGATCAAAATGGAAAGTCACTAATTTCATGAAAAATTGTAAAATTACAATGAATGAATTGAATACACATGATGATTTAAATATCTTTCCATTAGGGTCTTATGATTTACTGATAGGAATGGACTGGTTAGAGAAACATAGAGTTATGTTAAACCGTTATGATAAAACTTTCACACGCTTATATGATAATGGTAATACAATTAGTGTAAAAGGAATTCCCTAAAAAGTTACAATAAGAGAAATATTTGCCTTGTAGATGAAAAGGTTTGTATGAAAGGGGTGCAATTTTTTTGTAGTCTATGTAATCAACGACAGCGATAAATATAATCAACTTAAAATAGAGGATATATATGAATTTTAAAAGATTTTAAAGAGATATTTATGGAAGAAGTTCTTGGACTACCTCTGAAGAGGGATATAGACTTTACGATTGATTTGGTACCGAGGGTGGTACCAACATTAAAATCTCCTTATCGGATGAATATAGTATATCTTACTGAACTTAGATCACAATTACATGATCTAATTTACAAAAATTACATTCAACCTAGTGTTTCACCTTGGGGAGCACTGGTCTTATTTGTAAAGAAAAAATATTGCACTTTAAGAATATGTATAGATTATCGTCAATTAAAAAATATGACTATTAAAAATTGATATCCCTTGCTCCGTATTGACGACCCATTCGATCAATTTCAAGGGGCAACCATCTTCTCCAAAATAAATTTAAGATCTGGATACCATCAAGTATGGATCAAGGACGAAGACATCTTTAAAATTGTTTTTAGAACCAAATACGTTCATTGCAAGCTTGTCTTAATGCCCTTTGGTTTGACAAGCGCACAAACAACTTTTATGTGTTTAATGAATAGTATTTTAAGTAAATAATTAGATAAATTCGTAGTCATTCGTATTGACGACATATTGATCTGCTCTAAGAATAAATAAGAACATGAAGAACATTTAAAAATAATTTTACAAGTCTTAAGGAAACAACAACTATTTGCTAAGTTTAGCAAGTGCAGATTCTTTAAAGAAAGAATTAACTATCTAGGACACATGGTGTCTAAATATGGAATATTAATCGACCCTCATAAGATTAAGGCTATCACTGAATGGATTGCTCCAAAGAACTTAATCGGCATAAGATCATTCATGGGTATTAGTGGATACTACCGAAGATTCGTTTAAGGGTTTTCTAGGAGAGCCTACCCAATAACATCATTGCAGAAGAAAACACCTATTAAAAAATGTACTGAAATTTTTAATAAATTAAAACACCTATTAACCACAACTCGTATCTTAAAAACTGTTGATCCTTTTAAGAATTTTGTCTTATGCAATGACACATGTAAAGAAGGATCAGGCAGGGTACTAATTCAAGAAAACTATGTCATGTCCTATGAGTCTAGGAAGTTAAAAGAACACGAGAAGAATTATGCTACTCACGACTTATAACTTGTTTCCATCATACATGCGCTAAAAATGTGGTGACACTACCTCATAGGAAGAAGATTCTTAGTGATGTCGAATAACATAAGTCTAAAGTATTGTTTGAGCAACAAAATATTAATGCTAGATAAGCTAGGTGGTCATCATTTTAAGAGAATATGATTTCGAAATAAAACAAATATAAAAGGGAAAGGGAATAAAGTTGCAAACACTTTAAGTTGTCATGAAAACTTACTATATGCAAGAAAAAACTATGAATTAGATTTAGAAAATAAATTTTTAAATGCAGAAAATTTTGATAAAGAATATCAAACTCTAAAAGAAAAGACAACAAAAAATGAAAGGATTCAAATAAAAACAGATCTTAGTATGAATGGAAGAGGTTTATTACTACATAAACATATATTATATATACCAAATTCAACATGTATTAAATTCACTGTTATGGATTACTTACATAAATGACCATATTCACGACACCGTGGATACCAAAAAATGATCACTATTGCAAGAAAATACTTCTTTTGGCCTAATATGAAAAAATAAGTAGCGAAATATTTAGCACGTTGCATTGAATGCCAATAGGTAAAGGTTGAACACCAACATCTAACGAGATAACTGTAGCGATTACTCATTCTGGAATGGAAATGGGAAGTGATCCACATGGATTTCATAACAGGTTTACCTAAGAATTTTAAACAACACGAGTGAATCATGGTCGTAGCGGACAAATTAAGTAAAACAACTCACTTTATTCCAGTTTAATCTACTTATAAGGTTGTTAACATTGCTGATATATTTATAAAGGAAATTTTCAGGTTGCACAACATACCTAAAGTAGTAATCTCAGATAGAGATGCAAATTTCACATAGAATTTTTGGAAAGACTTGTTTAAAGGATTAGACACACATTAAATTTCAACACTGAATATCATCCTCAAACAAGTGGACAAATTGACAGAGTAAATAGGATTCTAGAAGACATACTTAGAATGTACATAATGGATAAACTTGGTAAGTAGGAAGATTACTTGGACTTAGTAGAGTTCACGTATAACAATCATTTCCAAGTTTCAGTTGGAATGAGTCAATTTGAAATTCGGTACGGACAAAAATGTAACACTCCAATTTCTTGGAGTAGTCCTGTCGACAGATTAATGTTAGGTCCTAAATTGTTGAAGGATATGGAACTAAGAGAGAAACATGTACAACAAAATTTGAAGGCTTCCAAAGAGAGGAAAAAGAGTTACGCCGAATTGAAAATAACTCCTCGAGAGTTCCACATAGGAGAGCATGTATATGTAAAGGTAAAACCCATAAAAATCTCTTTGAGGCTAGGAAAATACTCAAAGTTAGCACCAAGGTATTGTAGGCCGTTTGAAATTTTCGAAAAAGTTGGACTAGTAGCATATCAAATTGCAGTACCACATACAATAAAAGTACATAATGTTTCCATGTTTGTATTATGAATAGATACATTCGTGATGCTACTCATGTGATTGACTGGAATGTTATATAGGTGGAACCCGAAGTAGATTTCAGGTGGAACCAGAGCATATTCTTGACAGGAGAGATATTTTACTCCATAATTGTACCATCATACCAGTCAAGGTGGAATGGAAGCACCTTAGTCTAGAGGAATCCACTTGGGAATTGGAAAGTGATATGCATGAGGCATATCTGATCCTATTTCAAGATGAAATAGTGGAAGAATAAAGATGGAAAAATAATAACACCGAGGACGGTATTATACTCTATGGGGATGTGTCAAAATGGATGTAATGAATTATTTTTGTTTAATAATTAAAAATACTGGGAGGAATAAGAACTGAAGTAGTTGTTCTGTCACATGCCCCAATTTTGTAAAATAATGTTATCTTATTTTGATTTTATTCCAAGAAATTATGTTAAATTTAATGCTAGGTTGAAACTGATGACTCAATAGAGTCAAAGATGTGGAATTTAATTCTGAATATTTTAATTTTAAATAAATAAAAGTGGAGACAACATCTTGGGAGAGCTGTTAAAAAGAGTGGTCAAAGAGTGTTACTAGTCAAGTTGGTGGAGGGAACTAGGTGGAGAGCAAAAAGACAAGTGACAACATCCTCAAAGACTTCCTATGTTGCAGGTGGCAACCTCCCTATATTTGGGGTCATGATCCCCCAAGAAAGTGGGATCAGAGCAGGTGGCTCAATTAATGACAACCAACCCAAAATTACCTAGGAAATCTTAATAAAAGTACCCAATGTAGAGAGCTGAGGCTGCTCATTCCAGGAGAAGAATCATTCAGGTGAATGCACTTCAAGGAATTCATTGGGAAGGGAAATTTTGAGGAAGGTGTTTGAGGGGTAAACTACAGGAAGTTGATCTAGTACAACTTGCAGCTGAAGATCTTACTGTAGTATGCAGAGTTGGTATTGAGTCTCAGGACTAGTACTTTGTTGTTTTCTCTACCTAGTTCCAGCCAAGGAGACCAGAATAGGCTCGGGGGTCCTGAGAAGTCGCCGTTTGAGTGATCTCCAAGAGTTGGTAGGGAGGAACAACCTCCCATTGCTCTTGTCATCCAGCTTTAAAGACAGGTTCCATTATCTTTTAATTTCTGTGTTATAGTTTATATCTGTGTGTGAGCAAATAATGAATGATTATATGTTATGCTATAAATTGTAAAGTTGAAATCTCTTAGATGTTTCAAGGCTGAATCTGTACTTTGATGAAAGATAAATCCTACCTATGCTTTTCCCCATCTAGAGTAATCCAGATCATACTCTAGCTCAGGTAGTGTGTTTAAATAAATGAAGTATGATAGGAATATGAATGAATAGAATACTTATGTTTTCAGAGTATTGAAACGTTTCCTATCAGTAGATAGTTTTTTTCTAGAAAGTTTATTAATTTGTTTTGTAGAGACATTATCAGAACTAGACTGTGTGTTTAAAATATCATAAAAGAACAAGAATCTTATTATTTACTGACAGTAGTTTGATTAAGTATATAATTCATTTCCTACACAATATCTATTTCTATAAACTGTACATTTATACTGAAAAAGAAGAACTAGTATTACTAGATGAATGTTTATGTTTATCATCTATGTTAAGAAAAGATGTAAAAATAATATAGTTAGTATCTCGTTTCTTTAGTACTAACTATTTTACCTATAATCATCTAAACTCGAAATAAGAACTTGATAAATACTTCAGTATTCTTTTCTTAGTATTGTTAACTAAAGAACAATAGTAACCTATACTCCAGTTATTATTATGAAACTGTCCATATACACTTACAGACAGTATAGATGTAAAGAGTATTAACAATCAGGAAACCTCTTATTTCCTTTTAGGAATATTACAAAGATAATTTTATTAAATAAACACAATCATTATAGACTACTCTCAGTCTTAATTATTATACAAATAAATACCAACAGAAAAATTAAGAGGATATATTATACATAGATAATAATATTATAAATGTAAATAATATTATTATTAACAACAAACAGTGTTGTTTATAAATTAATAATTCATAAAAAAACTGAAGAAAATTATGTGACAGTAATCAAATTTACAAGATACCAACACAGGAAACAATACTCTGTAAAGATACAAAGGAAATAAACCCTAGCTCATATTCTGAGCGTAATCTATATGTATTTTTAAAATATTGTAGTAACCTAGGTTAAACATAGGGTATTTCTTTTAAAACTATTAAAGAACCAACTAAAAATGTTATGAATAGAAATGAATTACAATATTAATTGACTTGTATATATGTAATTATAAAAGAAATGGTACTTTCTTTTACTAACAACAAACATCTATGGAAATCAATGTCAGGGTTAAAACCCTTGAAATTATTACATTTACAAGTATCAAAATATTAAACCAAATTTACATCAAATATGTAATTATTAATAACCAGATTAATAATAATCCACTCACACTCCTTTAAGGACAAATGGAAAAACTATATAATTATTATAACAAGAATAATTTATATCAACACAAGTGTTTTTACAAGTCAAACCCTAATCCATATTTTCCAATCAAACAAACAAGATCTAAGTTACAGCTATAAGTATCAGGCTTAAGTTTTTAATTATAAACTCTTACAGAGTACGCAATCAGAGTATAAACTTCATTACGTTCAAGAAGGGTAAAACCCTAACATTTTACAGAGGGTGTAATGCAAAACATTGTTAAACCAAACAAGTCTATTGACAGCACTATCAACACCAAATTTACAAACTTAAACCTGGCCATAAAGCCCAAGCTTCATCTAAGTATAGTGCTCAATATAAATCGAGTCTACCCTAGCAAGGGTTTGATTTAAGTATTTTAATAACAGCTTGTAAAAACATTAAAACAATAACATAACTAGTGGCAAGATGAGGGAGGGTTTTCCAAAATCCTGGGTGAGTCCAACGACCACCCTAACACTAGTAGAGTGAAAATCCATCATTTGGACCACGGGGCCTACCCAAGTTTGAACCATGAGCCACAGAATTTGTAAGGGGATGTCTTTTCTTCTTTGTACAAACCTTACAGCGACGAGCACTTGTAGCATAGCAAGAAACCACTGTCAGCGAAACAAATTACTTATTAAAGCATGAATACAATTTTTATACTAGCAGTAAGTAAAGAATTTTCCAAGTATGATAATCACCTGTTAATAGGAGAACAACGAACAGCTTCACGAAGCACTGTCATTTACAAGCGGTGCATTTGAAAACCCAAACATCCCTCCAGAATCTCACACAATGGCGAGCCACGAGAACAAGAGAAGGGACCCGAAGAAGCCATTAAGCTATGCAGGCAATGGATAAAGGGTTTCACAGGAAGCGAGACAAGGGTAACAAAAACAACTCCACTTGTAATAAAACTATAGATTATACTTTGTAATCTCATGCAATAACATTATAACAAGTCATAATGTTATGAAGGGCATAATGAATTAGTGCAAAGGGTTATAAACTCTATTTTGATTACGTTTATGATCATAAATCAAGTAAAGACTAAATGTCTTTCAAACAACTGTTTATGCATGTCTTTGAGACTCACATAATCTAACAACTCAACAATAACAGAACCTTGAAGTGATAATAAAAACCTATCGTAAGAGTATTTTTTATGGAATGTTGTTACACAGTTCAAAGCAACAAAATGTTGATGAATATTGAGTTATGACTCAAGTGGAAATTACTAAAAGACTCATCAAGTCAACTGGGTATTAAGTAGTTATAAAACTAGACAAGATAACCAGAATAGGAATAAATCTTTTGAGTCCAAAATTCATTAGAATCTCATGGTTTAATATATAAAAAAATTAAAGTATAGGTAACCTTGAGCTCATATAGAAAGGCATGATAGTTGTAGATTACACAATCAAGTTATACTATCCAAAAGATAACAGGTTGTAAGTTATTTTGTAGAAACAAAATGAGGGTCAATAATTACACAGGCAAGATAAGATACTATTGCATAATTATTGATAGTAACAATCATTATAAACATTACAAATTACATAGACTAAAGTATACATACTTGTAACTAACATTCTAATGTTTGGAGTCGCAAACATGTTATACTGTCGTTACTTACTTCCGAACGTGTCTACTTGAAAAACTGAAGAAAGCCAGATGGTTTTACCTTACAGGAGCTGTCTAGAGTTTAGCAACTTAATTACTAAGCTTTTTAATTTGCAAATAAAATACTTCTCACACTTAATAGATCTTTTAAATGTATATACTCGATCGATCATACCTGTAAACCTGTAAGAATCAGTATTCAACTGCGTTAGCATGATTGCTAAGTAAGCCCCGGATTCAAAAGTAGATTCCACCTACTTGACATGAAAAGACTAATCAGTAAACTGAAGCAAACAACACACAAGAATATTTTATTCTTGTTACGAAAAATATACTATTAAGTTATTAAATTATAATTTAGTGAAACTATTTACTTGATTGTTTCTTTTACGCAAACTATTAGCTAATAATAAACCACAGGTTTTAGCATTTATTGTTATGTCAAAATTTTAAATTTTTGTGAAAATTTGGGGTTTTGACATGTGGTATCAGAGAACAAGGTTCGAACACTAGGCCTTGATGCAGCCCAACTAGATTTCATAAAACAGTAAATTAAATTATTATACTACCATATTTTATTTTTAAAATGTTATTCAACAGAGAATTGTCTTTTTCTGAAGTTTAACAGGAAGGTATGGAAAGGATGGAAGAGTATGCATAGGAGGAGTCTCCAGCTACAGAAACATGAAATTTACCCAGAGATCATATACTAGAGGATTTAACTACAACTTCCTCAGAGCTGTTACAGACTGTAAAAGATTTAAAAACTGAAATGGAGTCTGTAAAGCGAGAGAATGAAAGGATCCTGAGTGCTCAAGAAGAGCTGAATTAGATCCTAATTGAAAAGTTCCAAACTGAGGGTAGGGGTAGAAGGTCAGAATCTCAAGATGCTAGTCATCAACGAAAATTTAAAAAGATGAAGCATATAAAAACTGAAAGAAGAAGTTTGTCGTCTGAAGTGTTTGGTGAACAACAAAGTTACCATACTACTAGTGATAGTAGTGATGACAATCTATATGTCATGAAGAGAAAATACAAACCTTATGAGGAAATTTCAGGGGAATTCAAAAAGATAAAACCACCAACTTTTAATGGAGAGACTGAGAAGGGGGGGGGAAGCTAAGTCCTCGTTGTCCGGGATGAAGAAGTACTTCCAAATATATAATTATTCTAACCAGTTAAAGGTTAGGATGGCTATATATAACCTCTCAGGAAAGAGTGACATATGGTGGCAGGACTTGAAGAGAGTTAAGGGTATAAAAGAGAAAGAAGTTAATTGGAGTACATTTAGGTGGTATTTTAAAAATAAATTCATGTCTGAGCAGTATTATGAGGAAGAACTAAAGAGTTTTATGAGCTAAAGTTAGGTTTAATGACAATGAAGGATCTAAACAACAAGTTCTTAAGTCTACTTATGTACGTACCCTACCTTGTAAATGAGAAACCAAAAGCACAGCAATTCCTTAGTTGTATACCATATCATATTAAAGATAGAATTGAATATGATAACCCAAAGACCTTGGAGGAAGCTATGAGGAAGGCTAATTTTTTTTTTGAGCAGAACCGGAAGAAAGAACGCCTGGCCAACTAGAAGGCTAAGAAACATAATAATCAGTCTGAATCTAAGAAAAAGGATTTTGTGCCTAACATAAATTTTAAGAACAATAAGGCCAAAAGCTATTCTAATAACAAGAATTTTCAAGGAAATAGGAACAGTACACCTAACAATCAGAACAATTTTAAAGGTAAGGAAACTGCAAGTAATCATAGAAACTTTACCAAGAATTTTGAGCGTAAAGAGCCTGTCAAGTGCTAGGAATGTAATGTCCTGCACTATGCTTCAGTCTGTCCAAACCGGAAGAAGACTGTTAGCAACATTCATACTATACATGAAGATATGACCATTGGGGAACTAGCAAGGAGCTTGCCCAGAATCAACGCAGCCTTGGAGAACCAACAAGCTGAATATCAGACTTCCATGGTGGAAGTAGATGGTATCATTAATCAGACCCCTGTAACTATTTTAATTGATCCAGGATCTAGTCTCAGTTATATTGCACCTCAGATAGTGGAATAATGTAAGTTATCTATTGATAAGTTTGAGAATTCATGGTTACTTCAGTTAGACACTAGGGCTAAAAAAAAAGTAACTTGTTTTGTGAAAGAATGTGCTTTACTTATGGATAAATTTGAAACTGTTGTTAAACTTAATGTTTTGCCACTTGGCTCTTATGATTTGATGATTGGTATGGAATGGTTAGAATAGCATAGAGTAATTTTAAACTGTTAGGATAAAACTTTCACATGCTTAAACAGTGATGAACAACCAATAAGTGTTAAGGGTATTCCTAGAAAAACTACTGTAAGGAAGATTTCTGCTTTACAACTGAAAAGACCTGTTAGAAAAGGATGTAAAGCTTACACAGTCACAATTAATGATGAGGAAAGTAAAATTAAAACATATAAGTTAAAAGTAGAAGACATCCCAGTTTTAAAAGAATATGTTGATGTATTCCCAGAAGAAATTTTGGGATTACCTCGGAAAAGGGAATTGGATTTCACCATTAAGCTTGTACCGGGTGCAGTACCTAGCTCAAAGGTTCCTTATCGAATGAACATATTGGAACTTAATGAATTAAAATCACAATTAAAAGAGTTAATTGATAAAAATTATATTCGACCAAGTGTGTCTCCTTGGGGGGCACCTGTCATCTTTGTTAAGAAGAAAGACGAAACTATGCGATTATGCATAGATTACCATAACCTAAACAAGATGACTATCAAAAATCGATATCCTTTGCTCTGCATAGATGATATGTTTGATCAACTACATGGAGCCACGGTGTTTTTGAAAATAGATTTAAGGTCTGGATATCATCAAGTGAGTATTAAAGATGAAGACATCTTCAAGATGGCCTTTAGAACAAGATATGGTCATTACGAATTTGTCGTAATGCCATTTGGGCTTACTAACGCCCCAGCTGTCTTCATGTGTTTAATGAACAACATAATTCATAAGTTCCTAGCTAAGTTTGTGGTCGTGTTTATCGACGACATTCTAATCCATTCAAAAACTGAAGAAGAACATAAATAACATCTAAAAATTGTTTTGCAAGAGTTGTAAGAACATCAACTCTTCGCAAAGTTTAGAAAGTGTGATTTCTTTAAGGATAAGATTCAGTATTTAGGTCACGTAGTGACCAAGGAAGGAATTTTCGTAGATCCTGAAAAGATACAAGCAATCGAAGATTTGCCGGTTCCTAAGGATGTGATGGACGTTAGATATTTCATGGGAATTACCGATTATTATAGGAGGTTCATTGAAGGCTTTTCAAGGATAGCAAATCCAATAACTTCCTTGCAAAAGAAAGGAAAGAAGTTTGACTAGAATAAAAAATATGAAGAAAGCTTTAAGAAATTAAAAACTTTATTAACCAGCGCACCTATTTTAAGAATAACAGATCATAATAAAGAATTTGTAGTGTGCACTGATGCCTGTAATGAAGGATTAGGTGGTGTTCTGACTCAACAAGGGCATGTTATCGCCTGTGAGTCTAGAAAATTAAAAGTTGACGAAAATAATTATGCAACGTATGATATGGAACTAGCAGCTATAATACATGCCTTAAAGATGTGGCGACATCACCTAATTGGCAGAAAATTTGTTTTAATGACTGATAATAAAGGATTGAAGTATATTTTAGATCAACCTAATTTAAATGCTAGACAAGCTAGATGGTTAGCTTTCTTAAGCGAGTATGATTTTGAAATCCAACATATAAAAGGTAAAGAAAATAAAGTTGTTGATGCATTAAGTAGGAACGCAAGGCTGGATTTTGCAACATCAATCAGCACTTATGTTTCAGACTGAGATGAACAGCTTAAAGAAGGAATAAAACAAGATGAAATTTACCATAATTTACAAGCTAAAGCTAAGGAAAACCCAACAGAAAACTTAATAAAAGGTTATAGTTTAAATGAAAAAGAATTTTTACTGTATAAAGATAAATTGTATGTACCTAATGTACCTATGGTCAAGCTGTTAATTTTGGATGAAATTCATAAACCACCATATTCAAGTCATCTAGGTTATCAAAATACTATAACCATGTTAAGAAAAGAGTATTTTTGGCCAAATATGAAAACTGAAGTAGCTGAATATATTGCAAGTTGTTTAGAATGTCAACAGGTAAAAATCGAACACCAACACCCAGTTGGTTTGCTACAGCCTTTACCTATCCCTAGCTTGAAATGGGAGGTGATTAGTCTAGATGTTATTACTAGACTGCCTAGAAATCAAAATCAGAATGATTTTACTATGGTAGGGGTTGATAAGTTAAGCAAGGAAACTCATTTTATACCTATTAAAACCACTTACAAAGCTACCAACATAGCTGATATTTTTCTAAAGCATATTTTTCGATTACATGGAGTACCAAAAGTCATAATCTCAAACAGAGATCCTAAGTTTACAGGAAACTTTTGGAAGTCCTTGTTTAAAGGATTAAATACAACATTGAATTTCAGTACTTCTTTCCATCCTCAAAAACATGGACAAACTGAAAGGGTAAACTAGGTACTAGAAGATTTATTGAGAATGTATGTGAAAGATCAGCCAGGTAAATGGGAGGACTATTTACATCTAGTAGAATTTGCATATAATAATAATTATCAGACATCAACTAGATTTAGCCCATTTGAAATTTTATACGGACAGAAATTTAATACTCCTATCTCTTGGAGTAATCCAGTAGATAGATTGGCATTAGGTCCAGAACTGTTGAAAGAAATGGAAGAAATTGTGAAACAAGTGCAGGAAAATCTGAAAGTGGCACAAGATCGACAAAAAAGTTAAGCGGACTTGAAAAGAACTCAAAAGGAGTTTCAGGTAGGTGAACATGTGTTCATCAAGGTAAGGTCCAAAAAGAGCTCTCTAAGACTGGGGAGTTGTGCAAAATTGGCACCTCATTACTATGGCCCATTTGAAATTCTATCTAGGACTGATCAAGTAGCTTATCAATTAGCATTACCACCTAACCTAAGAGTACATAATGTTTTTCGCATTTCCATTTTAAATAAATATGTTCATGATGCTACTCATGTTGTTAACTGGAATGTTGTACAGGTGGAACCAAAAGGAGAATTTCTGGTGGAACCAGATTGTATCCTCGGGAGGAGGGAAATTACATTTCAGAACCACACCATTGGACAGGTGAAGGTGCAATGGAAGCACCTTAGTCCAGAGGAAGCCACCAGGGAATTGGAAAGTAAAATGTGATATGCATATCCAATTCTCTTCCAGGGGACTTCGGGGGATGAAGAATAAATAACATCGAGGACGATGTTATATTGTAATCGGGTGTGTATGTCACATGCCCCAATTTTGTAAAATAATGTTATCTTATTTTGATTTTATTCCAAGACTTTATGTTAAATTTAATGCTAGGTTGAAACTGATGACTCGGTAGAGTCAAAGATGTGGAATGTAATTCTGAATATTTTGATTTTAAATAAATAAAAGTGGAGACAACAGCTTGGGAGAGTTGTTAAAAAAAGTGTTACTGGTCAAGTTGGTGGAGGGAACTAGGTGGAGAGCAAAAATACAAGTGGCAGCATCCTCAAACACTTCCTATGTTGCAGGTGGCAACCTCCCTACTTTTGGGGTCATGATCCCCCAAGTAAGTGGGATCGGAGCAGGTGTCTCAATTAATGACAACCAACACAAAAAGACCTAGGAAATCTTAATAAAAGTACCCAATGTAGAGAGCTAAGGCTACTCATTCCAGGAGAAGAATCATTCAGGTGAATGCACTTCAAGGAATTCATTGGGAAGGGAAATTTTGAGGAAGGTGTTTGAGGGGTAAACTGGAGGAAGTTGATCTAGTACAACCTGCAGCTGAAGATCTTACTGCAGTATGCATAGTTGGTATTAAGCCTCAAGACCAGTACTTTGTTGTTTGCTCTACCTAGTTCCAGCCAAGGAGACCAGAACAGGCTCGGGGTCCTGAGAAGTCGCTGTTTGAGCGCTCTCTAGGAGTTGGTAGGGAGGAACGGCCTCCCATTGCTATTGGCATCCAGCTTTAAAGACAGGTTTCATTATCTTTTAATTTCTGTGTTATAGTTTATATCTGTGTGTGAGAAAATAATGAATGATTATATTTAATGCTGTAAATTGTAAAGTTGAAATCTCTTAGTTGTTTCAAGTCTGAATCTGTACTTTGATGAAAGATAAATCCTACCCCGTGTTTCTTCCCATCTGGAGTAATCCAGATCGTACTCTAGCACAGGTAGTGTGTTTAAATAAATGAAGTATGATAAGAATATGAACAAATAGAATACTTATGTTTTCAGAGTATTGAAATGTTTCCTATCAGTAGATAGTTGTTTTCTAGAAAGTTTATTAATCTGTTTTGTAGAGATATTATCAGAGCTAGACTATGTGTTTAAAATATTATAAAAGAACAAGAATCATATTATCTACTGACAGTAGTTTGATTAAGTATATAATTCATTTCCTACACGGTATCTATTTCTATAAACTGTACATTTATAGTGAAAAAGAAGAACTAGTATTACTAGATGAATGTTTATGTTGATCATCTATGTTAAGAAAATATGTAAAAATAATACAGTTAGTATCTCATTTCTTTAGTACTAACTATTTTACCTATAACCATCTAAAATCGAAATAAAAACTTGATAAACACTGCAGTATTCTTTTCTTGGTATTGTTAACTAAATAACAATAGTAACCTATACTCAAGTTATTATTATGAAACTGTCCTTATACACTTACAGACATTATAGATGTAAAGAGTATTAACAATCAGGAAAGCTCTTATTTCCTTTTAGCAATATTACAAAGATCAATTTATTAAATAAACACAATCATTATAAACTGCTCTTAGTCTTGTTTATTATACAAATAAATACCAACAGAAAAATTAAGAGGATATATTATACATAGATAATAATATTATAAATGTAAATAATATTATTATTAACAACAAACAGTGTTGTTTATAAATTAATAATTCATAAAACAACTGAAGAAAACTGTGTGATAGTAATCAAATTTACAAGATAACAACACACGAAATAATACTCTATAAAAATATAAAGGAAATAAACCATAGCTCAGAATCATATTCTGAGCGTAATCGATATGTATTTTTAAAATACTGTAGTAACCTAGGTTAAACATAGGGTATTTCTTTTAAAACTATTAAAGAACCAACTAAAAATGTTGTGCACAGAAATGAATTACAATATTAATTAACTTGTATAAATGTAATTATAAAAGAAACGGTACTTTCTTTTACTAACAACAAACATCTATGGAAATCAATGCTAGGGTTAAAACCCTTGAAATTATTACATTTAAAAGTATCAAAATATTAAACCAAATTTACATCAAATATGTAATTATTAATAACTGGATTAATAATAATCTACTCACAGTCCTTTAAGGACAAATGGAAAAAACTATATAATTATTATAACAAGAATAATTTATATCAACACAAGGGTTTTTACAAGTCAAACCCTAATCCATATTTTCCAATCAAACAAACAAGAACTAAGTTACGGCTGTAAGTATCAGCCTTAATTTTTTAATTATAAACTCTTACAGAGTAATCAATCAGAGTATAAAATTCATTACATTCAAGAAGGGTAAAACCCTAACTTTTTACGCAGAGTGTAAAGCAAAACATTGTTAAACCAAACAATTCTATTGACAGCACTATCAACACAAAATTTACAAACTTAATCTTGGCCGTAAATCCCAAGCTTCATCTAAGTACAGTGCTTAATATAAATCAAGTCTACCCTAGCGAGGGTTTGATTTAAGTATTTTAACAACAGCGTGTAAAAACATTAAAACAATAACATAACTTGTGGCGAGACAAGGGAGGGTTTTCCAAAACCATGGGTGAGTCCAACGACCACCCTAACACTAGCAGAATGAAAATCCATCATTTGGACCACGAGGCTTACCCGAGTTTGAACCATGAGCCACAACCTTTGTAAGGGGCTATCTTTTCTTCCTTTTACAAACCTTATAGTGGCAAGCACCTGCAGCATAGAAACAAACCACTGTCAGTGAAACAAATTACTTATTAAAGCATGAATACAATTTTTATACTAGCAGTAAGTAAAGAATTTTTTAGGTATGATAATCATGTGTTAATAGGAGAATAATGAACAGCTTCACAAAGCACTATCATTTACAGGTGGTGCATTTGAAAACCCAAACAACCCTCCAGAATCTCACACAATGGCGAGCCACGAGAACAAGAGAAGGGAACTGAAGTAGCCATTAAGCTACGTAGTCAATGGATAAAGGTTTTCATAGGAAGCGAGCGAAGGGTAACAAAAACAACTTCACTTGCTGCAGAGCAAGAACTATCATTCAAAACAACACACCGAAGAACAAAAGTAGCACGGAGTCAAGACACAAGGCAACTGTAACCAGGAGGAATGACGACCTCCATGGAGAGACAAGCCAAGCAACCCTAGAGCCAGCGAAAACTATGGGACAGAAATGATATTGGTTAGGTTTCGGTAGTATTATATATTTCCCCTACATGGAAAGGAATCGACCACGTAGCAAACAAATTAATCCATGCAATGTGGGTCATGTCCTATAGTGCCTGCGTGAAACGATAATCCAATTATTTGATCATTGGAGCATGGAACAAACCATAATGTCAACCCAATAATTCGATATCAAAATCTTTAAATCATTTTCACATTATAATATGTAGTATAGTGACAAATGATCAACGTGAGGGTTACGTTGACCTAACTAATAATGTCATTTATAAAACTTAGTTTTAAGCCAGATTTTGTTTATGCATCAAACTCTCTTTTACCAATAACATTATATTGTCATATAATAATATTACAATAACGATATGAATGGGTGCATAACTATTCTCTAAACATTGTTTATGATAGGATAGAAATCAATTAATTTATTTCTTGTTTATAGATAAAGATCAAAGTTTAAATCTTTAATATAGATAAGAAATTAAATATTGTGTTGGGAGAGTTCTTGCTAACCAATAAACAACTATAGTATTTCCTTGTAATAAAACTATAGATTATACTTTGTAATCTCATGCAATAACATTATAACAAGTCATAATGTTATGAAGGGCATAATGCATTAGTGCTAAGGGTTATAAACTCTATTTTGATTATGTTTATGATCATAAATCAAGTAAAGACTAAATGTCTTTCAAAGAATGGTTTATGCATGTCTATGAGACTCACATAATCTAACAACTCAACAATAACAGAACCTTGAAGTGATAAGAAAACCTATCGTAAGAGTATTTTTATTGAATGATGTTACACAATTCAAAGCAACAAAACATTGATGAATCCCGAGTTACGACTCAAGTGGAAATTACTAAAAGACTCACCAAGTCAACTCGGTAATAAGTAGTTATAAAACTAGACAAGATAACCAGAATAGGAATAAATCTTTTGAGTCCAAAAGTCATTAGAACCTCATGGTTTAATATATAAAAAAAAAGTATAGGTAACCTTGAGCTCATATAGAAAGGCATGATAGTTGTAGATTACACAATCAAGTTATACTATCCAAAAGATAACAGGCTGTAAGTTATCTTGTAGAAACAAAATGAGGGTCAATAATTACATAGGCAAGATAAGATACTATTGCATAATTATTGATAGTAATAATCATTATAAACATTACAAATTACATAGACTAAAGTAGAAATACTTGTAACTAAGATTCTAATGTTTGGAGTCGCAAACATGTTATACTGTCGTTACTTACTTCCGAACTTGTCTACTTGAAAAACTGAAGAAAGCGAGATGGTTTTACCTTACAGGAGCTGTCTAGAGTTTAGCAGCTTAATTACTAAGCTTTTTAATTTGCAAATAAAATACTGCTGACACTTAAAAGATATTTTAAATATATATACTTGATCGATCATACATGTAAACCTGTAAGAATCAGTATTCAACTGCGTTAGTATGATTGCTAAGTAAGCCCCAGATTCAAAAGTAGATTCTACCTACTTGACATGGAAAGACTAATCAGTAAACTGAAGCAAATAGCACACAATAAGATTTTATTCTTGTTACGAAAAATATATTGTTAAGTTATTACATTAGAATTTAGTGAAACTAATTACTTGACTGTTTCTTTTATGCAAACTGTTAGCTGATAATAAACCGCAGGTTTTAGCATTTATTGTTATCTCAAAATTTTAAATTTTTGTCAAAATTTGGGGTTTTGACATGTTGAAAGAGTGTTTGTTGACCCATAAGGGGAAAAAACAAGTGGTGAAAACTATGGAGTGAGAACTCATGTGATGCAGGATGCACCTTCCTTAAAACTGGTCAACACCCCTTGTGGAGTGCCAAAGAGTAGGAGGATCATAAATGAACACGTCCTAGAAAAAATACTATATAATAATATGTCCATCAAGTAAGTGAGAGGCAAGTGATGGATGAGGAATTGATCTCTTAATGCAAGAGATGGCACATTGATCATATTTTGACCTTATGGTTTAGCAAATAGGCTCGAGGGTTGTTGAGAAAGTAATACTTGGCTACTATAGGAGTTGGTTGGGAGGAACGACAGCTTCAATTATGTTTTCCCAATAGTGGTGTCAGGTTCCCTATTATATTTCTATATGTTTAAGTATTTTTAAATTATAATTTGAGAATAGACATGAATCTCAAATACAATTTTATGGTAAATTATACTATGCATATGTTCCTAACCCTTTCCTATTTTCATGTTATTATTTGATATAAACTATTCTTTATTATTAAAAGAATGACGGACTTATTTATCATAGTTATATTTCAATTAAAATCCGTTTGGGATTCCATACCCGAGTTATAGTAGGATCTAATGTTAGCCTATCTAAGAATCTCAACAAAGATATTATAGATCTGATTAAATACTTTAAAACATGTTTGTATATTATTTTCCCTTAAAATATTTAAATGCATATTCAACTAATCGTATTCCATAGGAGCTGAGGATTTGCATACATAACTTATCTCTGTTTTCTAGATTGTTTCACCTTGTAAACTATTCCCATTTTAAAACTCCGTTTCAAAATTACATATAGTTAAACAACAATATTACAAAAGGAATTATTAAATAAACCACGAATTGAATAACCCTAATACAGTAATCTAAAAGTTGCTAACCGTCGCATAAACTATCCTAAGTGTATAGAGTAGAGACACATGAATTTTCATCCAAAACAAACATCTAAATCACATATTTAGATTGGCATTTTGTTGCCAGTGTAATCATTTATTCTTTTACAAACAACCAATAAATTTCTAGCTCACAAATATGAATAATAAGTCAATCCACACGCAGTTCAAGTTAAACTAAAGAGTAAATATAATCCAGTCATTAAACTTAAAAACACAATCTGCATCCATGAGTATCCATACCCCGTGATACACAACTTTGTCCAAAATTTTAGTCAACACAATCAAATCGAAAAGGAGATTAACATTTGAATTTCATCAACAAGTTCCAACTGATAAACATTGAGTGGTTATAAGCCCATTAAATGGCATCCATCATTTAAATATTCAACAACATGTACATCCGAATGGATGGGATGACAACACATAAAAATAAGATACGGTGCGAACCCATTTCTACAAACACGTACCCATAACTTAGGATTTAACTAGAACTTTTCAACTTATCTTCGTAGTAGTGGCGAATTCCCTATCCATATGTCGTCCGAGTGGGGAACCACTCTAACCTATTTATTAATTCAACCTTACCATTTGGCTTTCGTCAAAACCATTGATGCAAACTGAGCACAACCACGCTAGGGAGTACATGCACATTTCATATTGAGGGGCATAGACAAGCTCACATTTCTTGTTAATAGGGTATTTCATATTGAGGGGCATAGACAAGCTCACATTTCTTGTTAATAGGGTATTTGAGTGGATGATTAATGTATAAATAAATTGATTGTATTCAAATATCCTTATTGTAACTTAATTTCTTAATTGATTAATTTCAACAACTTATATTTACAATTTCAACTTTTTTTCATTTTTACTAGGTATTTATATAAATTATAATTTGAGGTGGAATAGCAATAATGTTTTTCCTAGATTTTATAATGATGAGACAAATATACTATCACATTGATTTTATAATAGTATTTCCAAACTAAAAATAAACAATTATAATAAATAAATAAACAATTATAATATATATATATGGATAGCTGATACATAGATAATGAAAGGTTAATGTGATATACAACTCCTTCGCTTGTATCAACTACAAATTAACTGTTCTAATTTTAGAAAATTTATTTTTTTTACAAATTTATGAGACGAAAAGATAAGCGGGCAGCCCATGATGTCACATCATGGCTGATGTATAAATCTTCACTGTGTGCTGGTGAATAGTGGAGTCCCAGCGAATGTGGACCATTGGCAGTGGGCACAGCGAGAGCCGTATCTTAAAAGGCACATGGTCGCCATTACGGCGACCATGGGAACAGTGTCGCCATTACCGCGAAAAGTCCAGAGATTTCTCATAATTATAGAAAATAGAAGCGTGCTCGCTTTGTCTCCACGCAAATTTCTTAATTCTGTACTCTATTTTGTTCTTGTGGCTTGGCGCAATCCACACAATCAAATGGTCCCGAAGAATTAAATACCTTCCTTTATCAATTTATTAGAACACCAAACTTCCAAGTGTGAAAAGAGGATAACGTTTGTCAACTCGCTTAGATATTTGTAAGTCTTTCGGACTGGTCGGTTTGATTACGCAAAAATCAGTGAAGGATAAGGGTTCTCACACAGCTGTATCAGTCTTTTTCATCGCGCCGAAGTCATCTATAACTGCTGCTTGTCATTGCCAGGGACAGATGCTCATGCTCTTTCCTTCGTTTGAAATGCTCTAACGGTCCTCCGCCGGAAGGGAAGGTAGGTTAATCTTCAATTTCTTTTGTTTTTTTATAATTGCATTTTTGTTACACTATAAATTTAACGAAACTTTCGCTGAAAAATTCCAAAACGAGTAGAATTTCAAGAACTGCGAGGATTTCCAGCTATTTATTTCCTTCTTGCAACGTACTACCGAAGCCTCCTCGCAACCATTTTGGATACAGAAAAGAGCAGCGTTGAATCACGGTATATTAATTTAGTAATCCGTTTATATCTATTCTGAACTTTTCTATACATTTTGTTAGTTTGGGACTTTGTTTTCTCAGTCCTTAAATTTATTAATATTTATATGGATTAGACTTCCACATTAATTCTGCCCAGAATTACTGTGGAAAGCTGAACAACATCACAGTCCTCAACTGGACCACATCTCAGCCGAGAGAACGTAAATGAAATCTTACAATTTGGTTTTGAGAAACATTTGAAGACCTGTAATTAACTTTCGTTTGGGTGTGGAGAAAATGGCCTTGAAATTGGCTAAGAGGGACGAGAGAAGCAAGATTAGGTCATGAAGGCTGTTGCTGGGTCTGGAGGCTTAGTGAATATATGCGGTCGAAAGGTTTTCTGCCCAATTATATATCTGTTTGTTATTACTAATGCTGCGAAAGCTCTGATTCAGTGGGTTCTGTTGCAGTAGACATGGTGGGATACAGGACTGCGGTGGTTAAAGCAGAACCTGTGTCTCGCAGTAAAAACCAGGAAATTGGGACATAGAACAGAGCTGCTGAGCGTGGATCCCGCCGAGGCAGAAAAGGAAGACAAATTGACTGATTCTTCATAACCTGAGGTTCTTTTCAATCAAGCAGGTATTGCAGGTATATATGATGAGTATCCCTCATAGAACCCTGATCCATAATCGCTGCTTGGACTCACAAGACAATGGTGATGCATAGCTTTTGGAGGCTCTGTAGCTCTTTTTTCCGTCTTCTTCTCTTCCTTGGCAGGACCCACGCTCAGCAGTTCTGTGAATCCGAAATTTAGCCTGTTTTATTGTGAATAGACGGGATCTGCTTGCAACTAGGCTCTACTTCTGCAATTGAATATACCTCCATCGATCAAAATGCTTTTAGCTATAGCAGATCTATCTTGATTTCAAAATTATTAAACCTAGTAGGATGAAAAGGATAAATTCAAATCTGTAATTGGTAGATTTCAATAAGTAGCATTGGTTTTGCCATTTGAAATCTGTTTGTGTTCTGATGTTTTTGAACTTTATTTACTTAGATTATAATTTTATAACGGCACATCTCTTCCTAGGTCATAAATACAGGTAACATGGATGAAATTTACCGTCGGCAGAGCCTTTTGCCTCTTCTGTGGACAATTACCAGTTTCAACAAGATTTTCTACACATCCGTCAGCGTCACTCGCCGGGTTTCATAACTCACCACAAAATCTCCAGACTAATGAATCTGTTTGAGTGAGCAAGAGTTGGGGCGTGCCTTAACATTTGACAGCAAACAGAAGCCTCGCAAAACTCTATCTGAGATATGTTTGGGAGCCTTCGATTTTTTGTCAAGGAAAGAGGAAGAGTTGCAGATACAATAAGGATGGCGTGCTGGAGGGATTGAACGGGTCTTCCTCCACGTCGGTCAAATGACTACTTGGTGCAGATTGAATGCTATCTTTCGCTATGTATCGAGTACCAACATTGATAGAACTAGGTCTCACCTAGATTGGATGAAACGTCACACCTAGGTCATATGATATATCATGTAAATATATATATATATATTTAGTTTAGTTATGAGTGGATGTTATAAATTTTAGTTTAGTTGAATGTTTACTCAAGTTATTGGGCCGAGAGGCGCTCTACAACCTAGTATGGGGAGATCTTGTAAAGTTATTTATATTAACCAACATAGATCCAAATCCTAGGCTCTATCAAGCGTGAAGATGGATCAAAAGTCTCGAGGTACAAACCTCTTCTTATTTTTATTAACCATCATAGATCCAAATCCTAGGCTCTATCAAGGGCGAAGATGGATCAAATGTCTAGAGGTACAAACCTCTTCTTAGGTATCCATTGATTTGATTCAAACTAAAAGACAATTTTTTTTTATTTAAGGTGCACAAATAATATTTTTATTATTAATATTTAATATTATTTATGACTAACATATAATATTTTTTATTATTTTTTTATTTTGTTAGGAACGAACATTACAACATTTCCTCATACATTGTTTTAAAACCATATACAAGGCCCTCCTACAACCATGGGTTGTTTAGGAGGCCTTGCACATGGTCTTAAAACCATTTGCAAGGCCCTCCTAAACCATGTACAATAAAACCTACTTAATTTTATGTGTTAACTAAGCACAGGCAAATCTCGTATAATCAACTACTTAATTTTATGAGTGTTAACTTGTAGCTCACAGTCCTTCATAGAATTAGAATATACTAAATTAAACTAGCACACTGACAAGTAAATTGGTAATTGAATATCAATAGGTACAACCAACTACTTTATACTAGGGATCAAATGGTTGAGAGATCAAGATGGAAAAGAAGATAGTTTGGAATTTTAAACTGGTTCAGCTCTAAGTTATCCATGCTTAGGTACATGTTATCACCAACATTTTTTATGTTATTCATTTATCAACTATCAGATTTTTTTATTATCTCACATTCTTCTAGGTATCTGCCATGAACTCTAGGTTAAATACTTTCATCAGCTGTGAGTTATCCATGCATGGCTACCAATTATCCATTTTTTGTCAATCTCCATAGTACACTTGTCTTATCCTAGTCAGTTGATGAAAAAGTATAGCCCACTTCAAATCTCAAATAAAAATGTCTAAAGACATAAATATAACCACAACACAAATACTATTTAATAAATAAAAAACAAAAATTAATATAAAAAAACATAAACAAATTGTTATCAATTTCTTTAACAATAACTACCATTTAACTTAATAAGATGCATTTATACACAACTACTATCATTTAACTTGAACTTATTTAAACAAATATCCTTTAACTTAACTTATTTAAATTTTAACTTAGACTTATTCAAATCTTAATAAAATACATTTATACACAACAACGACCCTTTAACTCAAACTTATTTAAATCTTAATAACATTCATTTATACACAATAATATAAGACGAATGTTCATTTATACACAACAATATAAGACGAGCATAAAATGAATCCCTACTCTAAATATATTTTAGGGTAATATGGCCGTTCATGCACACCCGTAAGCAACCTGCAATATGGCAGTTCACCTCAAGTACTTTTATGGCAATTTACTCAGGTACTTTTATGGCAATTTATAAAGTAGCTTTGACAAGTGTACATAAATCACCACTGAGTCAAATGCCATTATATATATAATTAAGCAAAATCATCAATGGCCTGGCAATGTTGTTGAAAACCTAATATCTGACCAAGCATTAGAAGGTACTTCCATTTGTTATCGCTGGAGTTATGAACTTCCCAGTGTCAGAAGCTAAGGCAGCCAGGATGTTGTTATTATAAGATCTTAATACTATTTAATAAATAAAAACAAAAATTAATATAAAAAAACATAAACAAATGGTTATCAATTTCTTTAACAATAATTTTCATTTAACTTAATAAGATGCATTTATACACAATTACTATCATTTAACTTAAACTTATTTAAACAAATATCCTTTAACTTAACTTATTTAAATTTTAACTTTAACTTATTTAAACTTTAATAAAATACATTTATACACAACAACGATCCTTTAACTCAAACTTATTTAAATCTTAATAACATTCATTTATACCAAATAAGACGAAGATTCATTTATACACAACAATATAAGAAGAGCATAAAATGAATCCCTACTCTAAATATATTATATATTTAGGTAATATGGCCATTCATGCACACCCGTAAGCAATCTGTAATATGGCAGTTCACCTCAAGTACTTTTATGGCAATTTATAAAGTAGCTTTGACAAGTGTACATAAATCACCACCGAGTCAAATGCCATTATATATATAATGAAGCAAAATCATCAATGACCTCGCAATGTTGTTGAAAACCTAATATCTGACCAAGCATTAGAAGGTAATTCCATTTGTTATCGCTGGAGTTATGAACTTCCCAGGAGTTATGAACTTCACAGGTGCTATAGCCTGCAGGCGGCATGGATGTTGTTATTATACGATCTTATTAACACAAGTGTACTATGGAAATTGACAAAAAATGGATAATTGGTAGCCATGCATGGATAACTCAAAGCTGATGAATGGATTTAACCAAGAGTTCATTACAGATACCTAGAAGAATGTGAGAAAAAAAAAGATCTGATAGTTGATAAATGAATAACATAAAAAATGTTGGTGATAACATGCACCTAAGCATGGATAACATGGAGCTGAACCTGTTTAAAATTCCAAACTATCTTCTTTTCCATCTTGATCTCTCAACCATTTGATCCCTAGTATAAAGTAGTTGGTTGTACCTATTGATATTCAATTACCAATTTACTTGTCAGTGTGCTAGTTTAATTTAGTATATTCTAATTCTATGAAAGACTCTCACTTACAAGTTAACACTCATAAAATTAAGTAGGTTTTATTGTACATGGTTTAAGAGGGCCTTGCAAATGGTTTTAAGACCATGTGCAAGGCCTCCTAAACAACCCATGGTTGTAGGAGGGCCTTGCATATGGTTTTAAAACCATGTATGGGGAAATGTTGTAATGTTCGTTCGTAACAAAATAAAAAATAATAAAAAATATTATATGTTAGTCATAAATAATATTAAATATTAATAATAAAAATATTATTTGTGGACCTTAAATAAAAAAAATTGTCTTTTAGTTTGAATCAAATCAATGGATACCTAAGAAGAGGTTTGTACCTCGAGACATTTGATCCATCTTGACGCTTGATAGAGCCTAGGATTTGGATTTAAGCTGGTGTTATATCAATCCCTGAAAAGATAAGGTTTAATGGATTTTATTTAAAAATTTATTTAAGTGCTTGAAAAGCTTCAAGATAAACATTCATAAACAACCATAATTGTGATGATTTAAAAATATCAATGTTGTAACATAATAAGTACTTATATTATTTTTCAATATTTATAATTTTATTTTAGAATAAACAATAATAATAAAAGTCAAATTTAAGTTTTATAATATTTTTTTATTTTTATATAAATTAAAACTTTTATAGATATTAATAGTTTTGATCTAAACTCATTTTTATTATTAAAAATACATTTTTTATAAAGATATTTGGATATCAATTTTCCATCAACATTTAATATTTTCTCTAAATATTTTATTTTAATTTAAGTTATTGGTCATTTTTATACCCATAAATCTTATTTCAATTATAGCTTTATACCCTACTATATATTACAAAAAATATGTCAACAACATGGATTTTTATAACTTTATGTTCACAATCTCATTGTTACATTTCTATTAACTCTTTTAACTCTTATTGATATAAATATTTGACTATTTTTTATTTTACTAATATATTTATAAAATCTACCAACATTGTGATAATAATAATATTTATTTTACAAAAATATAATTAATTTATGATTAAATCCATGTTTGAAGTCTGCAGACCAATATCCAAATAAACTATTTTTCAAACCGACCTTTCACTTAAAATTCTAATTTTAAAATTACAACAAAATAAATTAGCTTAAATTTGAGGATCTGGGCGTTTACCTTTAACAATTTATAAAAACCATTATTAAAACAAAACCAAGATAATTCTGCAAAACAGCTCTGCAAAAACTGATGTTAATATCAAATGGCCGTTTACCTTAAACAATATAAAAACCATTATTGTAATAAAACGTAGATAACTCTGCAAAATTAATATCAGCTGTACTGAATAAATAATTTTCTTTTTCTTATGTTAAGATAGCGTATTGATACCCATGGAACTTTCCAGTTGAGGAAAAAATTAAGCAACAAAAGAAAAACAATACTCCTTTTAACAGCACTATGGTTGCACTCAATTCGCCTTTCTGCATAGCTGTAAACATCACTTTTCAGGGTACTGCATGCTGAAAACATCACTTTTCAGGTACTGCACGCCTCTAGCTCATTTTCTCGTCTGCCCAGATCTCCATAAATAACTTCTTGCATTTTCTCTTCTGCCCAGATCTCCATAAATAAGTCTCTCTAATCTAGTGGCAATAATAGGGAGTAGATCAACAAATTTTTTTGCTTTTTATTATGTATGGCAATAGGGAATAGATAAACCCGTTTTTGCTTTTTACTGTCTATGGTAGGAAAACACTACCCATAAGATTAGCATTCTTCATATACTCATTTATTTATTAATGGAACTTGTAAACCTAAGCCATTTGTTGCTGCTTCATACCGGGAAGAAAAAGGTTAAAAAAATAAAAGCAAGTCTTAAATTCAAAGTTGGTTCAATAGAAAGAAAGCAATCATACCCACAGGAATTTAATATTTTTTATTAACTAAACACAAGGAGTTGTCTATTAGGCTCAACTATATTAAATGAATAGACATGGTTAGTATAAAATTCGTAATTGAAAGAGCTCATTACATACTTTGTTAAGACATGAATTCTACTTTTAAGATTTATTTTTGATGTCTATTGGTATAGGAAAGTATTTTTTCTGCAATAGCTTTAGGTTTTAAATTTTGTTGTGAGAGAGGATCTAGGTCCTCTTGAAAATTTGGAGCAGGCTAAGAGAGTGTAAGAGTATTATTGAATTTTCACAAATTCAATTTCCCCCCATTAGAGTAGGTTTGGTTAAACTTTATCATTTCTTTTATAATTGGTTTTTTTACTAATACTATTGCTAAATATATTAATATCTCTTAAATCAAGGGTTTTTCCACTACCCAAACATATTTTACTCAAACTTAGAAGCCACATGTAATACCCCTTGGATCTCAAAGCCAATGCCTATTTAGTGAATGACCAAGTAGGTATCATGCAAATAAACTTATATGGACCATGTTAAAATAAACCAATGTAAATGCTTGTATTGAACTATAATATACTGGCACATCAACTTATCTTGTGGCTAGTTAATGCCGATGGGAGTTGACAACAAACATTTTCTATTGTTGCTTCTCGTGCTCACCGCCATGATATCCTTCGACATTGTTCAAATGGCATCATTCGTATGGTGTCAAGTTCCCCGACTGTTCTCCCAATGATCCAAAATGGCATGCATTCTATGGTGCAAAGTGGGACATCGCCCAAGTGGCACATCTCAATAATGCCACATGGCATTGTTCCTATATTTCCAACTCCCAAGCTTTATGGTTCCAAGTGTTAAGCTCTTAAGGTGACACCTGTCATGCACTTTGGTGCCAAGTGTCGTGACCTCAAAGGTACACATGGCATCATTCCTATAATGTCAAAATTCATTCCCTTGATGGTGCCAAGTGGCATGCCTCTATGGTTCCATGTGGGATCATCATTCCTATGTTGCCAAGTGTTGTGCCTCTATGATACCAAGTGTCACGCCCTAATGTGGTGCCTAGTGCCCAAAGTACCAAGTGTCATGGTTCTAAAGTTACAAGTGCCCTAGATTCTATGGTGCCATGTGGGATGATTCCTGTTTTTCCAAGTGTTATTCATCTATGGCACCATGTGGGACCAGTCCTATGTTTCCAAGTGTTGTTTCCCTATGGTACCATGTGGGATCATCCCTATGGTGCCAAGTGTCACACCCTCATGTGGTGCCTAGTGCCTAAACTTCCAAGTGTCATGGTTCTAAAGTTACAAATGCCCTAGATTTTATGGTGTCAATTATCTCAACTTTGAAATTTCACCCTCTAATGGCTATCGCTCATCCTGACCAAAAAATTTCTACATGTATGCTTGGGAACTTGGCTACACATACCTTACACGTCACTAATATCCTCACCATATAAGGATTTAGTTACTATTGCAAGTTCCAATCCAAACACATACAAGGACTCAATTGGTAGAGTGAAAGCTATAGTGTAGATAGGAGCATGAATGCCATACCTTCCAGTTCACTTGCATGTTTTAGATTATCTAGTTCCATAGTCAATGTAAATAAATTCCATTCAATGTTGTTCCTTCCTCACTGCCTTGGGTGCCCCAACATCCAATCCTTATGATGTTGTTTTTATCTTGGTAATTCCTTACCTATCAATGAGGTGGTTATGGATAAACGAAATAAAATAGAACAACACCAACATGCTGCAATGCTTATGCCATGTGTTACAACTTATATGGTGAAAATTGGCATGCCTTTTATGCTTCCAACTGGTATGCCTCCTATGGTGCTATTTGTCACGTCTGTATTCCATGTGTCAATATCTATATGGCACAAACACCTCATATGCCATGTGTTACAACTCATGACTCTTTTCCTCACATGGCATGGTTCATCAACGTAAGTGGGATAATTTCTATGGTGCCAAATGTCAAGACTCTACGTTTTCCAAAACCAAGGTTTGGTGCCAAGTGTCACACCTCCTTTCCCCATGAGGCCAACGTCTATTGCACCATGTTTCACGATCCTTTGCATATTTCATGGTTTATATGGGAAAATTTTCACAAATCCTATGGTGCCATGTGGAAAAGGGACATTATTGGTAATGAATATCACAATTTTATGGCACCACACAACCTCATTTCTTTATGGTGACATGTCATGTTTTGGACTAGTCAACTCGTAGCACCTATCATTGGGAAATTAGCATGGTTTGATGGCATTAGGCATCCCATTGAATGAGTTTTGTCTAATGAATGAGTTTTAAATCCCTCAAACAACAATGCCATTGTAGAGAGAAAGGACGAGTCTAAGCAATGGCTCTTTTCACATAACAAAATACACAAGAATCCCTCAATTCTCAATATTTTAAAAAAATATTTTATCTCAATAAAATCAATTCAATGTGGTAGCCACGATAACATCTATTAAATTATGATAGGGCGTGACAGACTCAAACTGCCAACCTCCTTCTTGTAAGACATATGCTCTTCCATTGAGCTAACACCCTTTTGTTAGAATATGAGACCTACGTGTGTAATAAAGTAACCTTAGTGACTTTTGATACAAAAGTTAGGGTTGGGGTTATTATTAGCTTTTAGGATTTAGACAAATAAAACCTTGCGACCTCTATAAAACATAAATGAATGTCATTGCAATATTGTGAAGTGTTTTAGTAATATAATATTGTGTTATATTGTTCCTCTATTTCTCATGGCTAGCTTCTTCACTAAACCTTGACTAGGGTTTCATCATTTAGTGATCTAGTACCTTTGTAATATGGTATCACAAAGAGAAGATTCTCATGGTCAAGTTTGAGATGTTGTTGCATGCTAGAAAGGTTATTGCCACTTCCCTAAGCTCATGTCCACAAATATGGAAACAATCACAAAGAGGAGCTCACACCCACATATATACCTAAAAAGGAGCTACAATATCAAAGTGAAGTGATATCATTCTATAACAAAAAACTTGATTCACAAAAAGAAGAATCACCAATCTATCGAGCATAACGCCAAAGAAAAGGAACTTGCTATGTAAAAATTCTAAATGGATTCATATTTGTATCAATTTAAACAAGTTATACACTAATGTACCTATTAGAAGGTAGTCTCTTTTTTAATGTCACCATTCGAATGCGAGTAGGGTGTGAAGTCTCAAAACAAAGGATCTAAGTCACCAACGATCACAAGAGGAACAAAAAATTCAATTCCTTTATAATATCATGCCTAATATTGTTTGTTGAGACTCTCATATGGGTTAAAAATGTTGCAACTTTATCAAATATAAGTGGAGTCATTTTACATAAAAGTGTAGTTGTTAATAAAGATAATAGACAATCATCATACACCTATCTATCATCATCATACAAGGAAATGAAGGAGTGTAATATCAAATCAATAGTCTTCATGTCCTTCAGAGAGATGGTAGGGGAGATTCCCAAAACAAACATGTGCAAAATAATGAATCTATTTCTCAATGGAGGAGGTTCTTGTTTGCTTGCCATGTGTATCATCCAATGCATGGACATTATCAAAGTGCACATGCAGTGGTTTCCAAGTTTGAATAATAATATGGAAAATAACATGTTCACAAGTGAGGGATTTGGGACTTTTTACAAGTGGTTATCCATTGGTTTGTTAAGACAAGCAACTTACACAACAACTTGTCTTAGAGCATCTAGAGCTACATTGTTGAGTCACACAATCTATGCTCTCATTTATTGAAGGAGATGTAGCCATCATTGAAGATGCACCAAATGAAAACAATGGTGATCACCTTGTTGAAGAAATGACAATTTCCACATTTTATGAAGCTCCCTCTTTGAACAAAGAAAGTGATCTAATGTCACAACAGAATTTGAGCCCAAAATCTGACGGCTTCCATGTCTGAAATTTGACAGATGCCTCTAAGTAATTCGATAATAACAATTTTTTTTGTCGTCGATGTTGATGTATTTGTAACTTCAGAATGTATTCACTTGTATATTTTATGTATTGTACCCCAATGTTTATTACAGGAAGTATCTCTAATGTAATTGAGTCATGTCATGCCCCGATGTTCCTATCAAGAGATTTAATAATGTAAACAAGTCATGTAAAGTCATAGAGGGTATCCCCCCTTATTGATCAAGCATTAAAGTCCCCGCAGTTGTGGGGCCCTAGGGTTATTAGACTCTCCTAGAGAAGTCGGCCCTAGTGAGTTATTGTCAAGTCAGGAATTAGTATAAATAGAGAGTGAGCCTCTCTATTTAACATATATTCACTCACACTCTATTGTAGCACATAACTGAGAGAGAAATAAGAGGCTGTGACAAGAGAAAGAGAGACTACTATTGTCAGGAGATCATTTTACTCTTTTTGGGTTTTACTTTATTATATCTCTAAGGAAGTTGTGGGGTTTTCTCCTTTATGGTTTCCCCGAGGAAAATATTTGTGTCTATTGTCTCTTATGTTTGATTGCTGTGCTTTTTATTCTCTCAGTTAAAGATCCTAAGATGATGCTAGCTTAAATGTTAAAAATATGGCATGGTATCAGAGCTAACCTAAGAAGAAGACATTGTGCAGCTACAGAAGCTAATGATTCTTACTTTTTGGATCTCTCTCCACAATCCATCAACAAAAGGATGCTAGGATAACTCTCCATTGATGGGCGCATCTTTCTGTCGAAGCATAATTTGATTCCGGGAATTTTTAGTTTGTGCTACGGGAAATTAGGGCTTTTCACTGAAGAGGAATTTTTGAGTGATCCCAGGATAGGATTGCTCTCCTCCTAAAAATATAAGTTTGGAGACTTGGGTCTAGATTTTTGGTTGGGTGAAACTTCGGGAAAGTCAAACCCTAGTTTGACCATGGCTCTGAAAAACCCTAAAGTACTGAAACTGGTAGTTTTGGTACATTCTCTATATCTTGAGATTGGAGAAGGATAAGGATCTGAAAGGTTTCAGACTTAGATTCACTATATTCTGGGAGATATGTTTCCTCCAAATTAGGGTTCTAGCATCTTCCATGATTGATCCCTAAACAAGACACCTAGGGAGAATTGCTATATCTAGAGATACAAAGGTCCAAATGAAATTTCGTAATATTTTTGAGATAGGGCACGAACTGTAATTTTTGTGGTAAAATTTTTAGACCCTGATGATGAAACAGTAACACGTGGAAGTCTGTGCAAATTGGCTATGCTGAACAGTCCTGAAATAGGTCACCTTGGGAAAAATATCATAAGTCCCAATTGGTGAAATCAATTCTGATGAAACCTATGGTTTTGGTACAAGGACAGACGAGGTTACCTCAGTATGAAATTTCAGACATAGAGGACGAGAAATTTCAGAGATACTTCATAAATAGTATCACACATTTCTATAGAAGAAATTGGAAAACTAGGGCTTCCTGTTCCAGGAGCTTCCCTCCACTGTTTTCAGAAAATGATTACATTGGACAGCTTACCTTGAAGAGGTCTATCTTTCTATCCAATCATATCTGAAATATTCCAAGTTTTGAAATATAGGGTTTCTCTGACAAACCCTAGATCAGCCAGCTCCAGAACCAGGGTGGACACCTCAAATTAGTAAGATCTAATCTTTTGCTATTTACAGTTGAGGTTCTCATTTCAAAATGAATAATCACATCAAATTCATGACAAGATTGGTGAGGTTGACAACTTCCAAGCATGGAAGTATACGATCTCACTGGTTCTTGAAGGAAATGAATTGGATACCTACATAAGTAGAGAGGTTCCAGTTCCAGAGGAAGATGAGGCTAAAAGCCTTACATAATAAGAACTTGGTTAAGGACAAGAAGATCATTGCTGATTCAATCATGGATCACCTTATACCACAAGTGTATTTCCTAAAGACACCTAACAAGATGTTTGATTCCTTGACCAAGCTATTTGATGGGAAGAACATAAATCGAAAGATGACTTTGAGAAAATAGTTGAAGAATGTGAAGATCCAGAATGCAGAGACCATACAGTCATACTTTACAAGGGTTTCTCAAATCAAAGAACAACTTGAAGTGGTAGAAGAAGAAGTGGAGAATGTAGAAGTTGTGATAACCACCTTGAATGGCCTCCCATGATCATGGGATTCATTCACTCGAGGAATGTATGCCAGAAGGAAGTGGTCACCTTCAACAGACTTTGGGAAAAGTGAACAGAAGAAGAAGCTCGACTCATAATAAGAGAAAAGAAGATGGGAGCAACTGAAGATCAAGTTCTACAATCCAAAGAAGATCCCTCAAGCGATGAGGAATACGAAGGACTCAACTTTTGAAGAAAATCTTATCCATCTTAGCATTTGGATAAGAAATGTTGTTATGAATGAAGAAGATGATGAAGCTAAAAGAAGGAGTCCACTCATGAAACAAATAAAGATAAGTATCATGATATTGTTTTGTTATGCATTTGTTTATATTCAGTTGATGTATTATGCATGATAGAATGTTTGCATTGATGACAATATACTATTAATATGCATGTGATGGGTAAGTAGCTCATGGTGCTATACAACTCTCCATCGCTACTTTTATAGAATGAAACCTCTTTGCTAACATATTGGATTAGTGCACAATCTCAATATTGTCCTGGTAGAGATGGAAGGCATCTAGAAAGTTTCCGTGAGATATGGATGAATGTTGTATTGGCTAAAATAGTTGCATGATCATATATTTATGCATAAGAATTTTCCATTATGAATATGCCTTATGAAATGTTTCTAACCATACAAATGCATTTGACTTGTAGGAAATATCGCGTACATAATCGCCTATAAGAAAAGAAGGATGAGACTTGTTCCGAAGAACAAGTGATGACAAATAAAGAATAATATGACGATACTTTCAAAGAATTCAAGAGGCCTCAGACACAGTGCAGTTATTTGACATTGTTGAGTGACATCATTGATGCAAAGCCTTCCAGCTATGAAGAAGTAGCCAAGAAGAAAGGGAAGGAGAGTACTAGTCCAAGAAGAATGATGTCTAGGATGCAACATCGAGACTTGAAGGGAAGTCCGTAGTATCTTTCATATGGGTCTACAAGATCCAAGATGCAGTAGATGACAACATTGTGGGATACAAGGTAGGATTTGTAGCACGAGGCTTCTCACGGAAAGAAGGAACAGACTATGAAGAGAAATTTGCATCCAGTGAGAGTTGAGGCACATGACAGATAGACTCATGTGTGCAAATTAAAGAAGACCTTGTATGAGCTCAGAAGACACCCATGGGATAACACATACATGAGGAACTTGAAGATCACCTAGAGTGATGAAGATATTAACCTTTGCTACAAGGCTGAATATGAAAGCCTATAGAGGATGACAAGCTCACAGATGGGTACGAGAAGAACATTTTCAAGAAAGAGTATCTTGGTATCCAGTGACCCTAGATGGATACATAGAATAATAGTAGCAGAGGAAGCTACTTGTAAGTCAGGAGTACGATAGATAGAGGGAGAATGATTCTCCGCTTCAGAGGGAGTGACTGTAGAATATATCGAGGTTCGACATGGTAAGACAGGATGGACAGATTACTGATGACTCTAGGATTTACCTTTACTTCAAGGTTGAAAGTGGAAGACTAGTGATGCTCCTGTTATATGTCGATGACTTGTTCCTGACAGAAAAGAGGAACTCATTAAATTTGCAAGAAGGAGACTTGCTTCCGAGATCGAGATTGTCACAACCCCAAATTTTCCAAAAAAAATAATTTTTTTTAAATGCGTATAATTTCAATAAATGCAGTCACTAACTATTTGATTAGTTGTATGTTACTAGATTCATATCTGAATGATCTCTTGATTATGCTTATCTTTATAGAATAGATTCTTTCTAGTTACTGATTTGTTTTCTGTTTGCGACCACAAGGTGAGACTGTCATGCAAAACTGGGCTTACTTAGCTTTCGAGCTAATGCAAAAGTTTCATGTTCTTTACAGACTACAGGTAAGAGGTTTTGGTGCTGCTGGTCGTAATTCTAAAGTATTTAAATACTAGCTTGTTGCAAAAAGAAAAACTCCAGTAAGAAGATAAATTCTTAAACTATTTCCAATGCTTATTAAGGTACATTTAAAAACTGACCTTCTTTCTAATAGAAGTAGTTTATGGTTCTTATTAATTTCAGAACTATTTTGTATTATAGTTGTAATGTATGAAAATGTCTTACTGAATTCTTTATAATAGAGTAAGAGTAACGGAGCTATACAATCCATAGTATGATTTCACTCGTATATGCATACGTTACTTAGTAAATGTAAACTGATAGAAAGTTTAGGTATTACTGTTCCTATCTTCAAACTATGGAGTTTAACATAAGTTTACAATTTTACTTCATGCTGATTTTTAAGAATACTATACTAATGTTAATGCATATGATGCTTAGAGTTTTTATTCCCTCATTAATTGTTTTCAAGAATTACTAGAGTTTATCTTCAGTACTATAAATATCTTTAGGAAACATGATTCATCCTATTTCCTTTATGTAAATAATCTGAACAAATATTTAAGGGACTATAATTCATAAAAGAATATATCTCTTGATTTGTTATATAGCCTATCTATTTTACTATGGTAAACCTTCTAGATAATCAAAATGTGGCCTAACTTTGCCAAGTAAAAAAAAATATAATTAAGGGTGTTACCTTAATCAGGAATGTCACCACATAGTAGCCACTATTTTCATTTTTATATCTTCCAACCATATGTTGCTATTTTATTCGATATAAATAAGCCATTGAGTTTATTAAGGTCAATCGGATAAATGTCATAGTTTTTATTTACTTTATTATCCTCCTTTATGATCCTTTACAATATAAACTTATGTTAAGCCATAGTGGAATGAACTTAATAGTTCATAAGAAGAGTTATAAGGTGGAATAAGAGGTCTAAAAGTCGACCATGTTTATAATCGATTCATAGCTTAATCTCTTTTTGAGATCCTATAACAAAAATCATAAACGGAGTACCTCCTTTACATAAACTTATAAGCTAAAGTGATTATACTATTTACTTGGCATGAGGGTTATAACCAAATCTTGTCATGTGATAAAGGGATAGTTTGGACTCCATATAACCATACTTTATATATTGAAAAGTCATCATATGATTTTCCATGATTTGGATGATTACCAATCTAGGTTAATAATAATGAACATCTCATTATTTGCATGCAGCATGAAAGCTTGATGGACCTTGCACGAGGACTATGGATAACCATTGATTTAAAGAAATGATTGGAAATCATTCTTCCCGTGAGGTGTTTGTTAAAACTATACACATAACCCTCTGCTCGTCAAAAATTTACTGGATATCGTGGCATTACCATAGCCATGTACTGCATTGTTATAATAGTTGTTGACAAACCCTAGCTCACATTACCTCCTTCTCCCTTGGCTCCTATCGCTCTGCGATGGTGTTGGCGCACCCTTACATCGCCTCTCCTCTGCGACGGTATCCTCCAGATTGTCCTCTTCCTGTGGCTCATCCTTTTACCCTCTAGTAGTGCCATTCCATACTTGCTATTGGTTATCTGTTAGTTGTTCCTCTGTCCTGCTAGAATGAACCCGAATGCTTGTCTGAAATAACCTCCTCCCTCAGTGAAGTTTGAAGGCTTGTCTTACTGTAATGTGATTTGAGTGTGGATGTGCGTTAACCTTATTTTCCCTCCCTACAGTAGGGTTACTTCCTCGCATTAAAGGTTGCATTGCCGCTACTGGTGGTCATTTTTCCATTAAAAGGAACATGTATAAGTATTGAAATTCTTTCTTTGCTTTTATTGTTTCGTTTTAACCCTAAACTTATTATTCAGGTTACAGAGTTCTAACCGTAATGTTAGAACTCTGTAACTCTGTAACTCTGTAACTCTGTAACTCTGTAACCCTTGTGGTTACAGGTATTTGCTCTACTTCATGCGCAGCCTCTCGTGTAAATATTTGAGCAGCAGTTACAAGTCCTGGTAAGCCTGGTTACACCATGGCTCTTTCTCCTTGTGGGGTTCCTTTGGAAATTTCGAGGGTTGGCATAAGATGCCTAAAACCCTTATGGCTTCAGTTTGTCTCGTTATTCTGTTTGTTACTTTGGATTAGTGGAAGAAACCCTACACTGTGCGAGGGTACTCCGGCTTTGGCCAAGATTATAAGAGTTAGTTATTTATGTTTTTAAGTGTTGTGTGAGAAATGATTAAAACTGAGGCAAAAGTGCCATACCCCTCAGATACTTATGGGGACCGAGGGCTTTGAAGAGCCATTCAATTTTCTGTTAGTTTTACTGTAAAAAGCTTGAGGCCGTGAGCCTGTCTTGGAAAAGGGTTTATACCCCTCGACTCCTTACTTCTACTGTAAATATAATTCTACAGGGTTTTCACCCTGTGTCTAAAATACATATGTATTAATATTGTTTTCTTTATTTGTATTCCTTTGTTTACTTACAGTACTGAAATTTGAATGCTTATTTATGTTAAATTTATAATATGGCTTTGAGTATAATACTGTCTTAGCTCCACAGTTGTCGATTTACTTGTATAAATTGGATTTATAGGGTTAAACCCTAATTTGACAGTAATAGAATTACGTACAACCTCTTCTTCTAAGAATCTTTATTGTTTTGTAAAACTCTTTTGTAACTATGGGGTTATTAATTAAGTATTACCATATTTGTTAAGCTCGATAGTTGAGCATTCTGCTATTCTATTATTTACTTACTGTTTGATTATGCACTCGAGTTTTTTTTTAACTTTTGATAAATATTTTTATATAGTTACCGTCAGGGTTTTTGTACCTGGTTGATGCATTGACTTACTTGTTATTAATAATTTGTTAAGTGTTGATATAGTTCATACCCTTCAATTATATAGGGTCTTATATATTTTTTTATTTTAGTTTAACAATGTTCTTAAGTACTGTTAAAATAACCTTGTAGTACAAAATGTATAAATAGTTCCAGTTTGCAATTAATGTAATGAGAATATTACCTTAAGTTCAACAATGATAATACTCCTATATTGTATGTAATAAAAGCTTATTATTATTAATACAATAAAGATATTATCTCTCCTGAGAGTACCAATGCTTCCATAGTTAATATTTAGTTATTTTATAGCATTCTGTTCTCTATTTCTTGTGCCAATTATGCTAATTACTTAGTAAAGTTCTGTTAATGTTTAGTTTGTCTATTTGGTTATGGTATCTATATATATATACAAAAGAAAACAATTAACACTATCTAAGAACTATCGCTTAAACATATATAGTAGCATTCGTTTACAATTTATGAAAGATAGACTAATAGTTCTAAATATTTTTCTAGCTTAGTTCAAAATAAGAAGCAAGAAAACTAGTGGAATGATTACATTACTCATCGTACATAAAATTTAATCAGTTTGTTTGACAGTAGAATCTAGTCAGTATTATCTAATCCTACTTTCGGTTTTGTTATTAAACATATAATACTTAAATCATTTTAAACTAGAAGAAAGAAGCTGTAAGGTTAAAACAGTAGATAAATCTAATCTAACCCTACTCCAGTGCAACGATTAAACTCTTCCATTTGTTTAAATAAATAAACTACTGAAAGGAAATACTATACAAAGAAATAGTGTTATCTTGAACCTATACTGCTGACAGTAAAATATCTCTTATGATCATGAATAAATGAACAATCTACTATTATTCAATCTCATCATAACATATTTATTATAATGTTACCACTGTGCTGGAGTACGGTCTGGTAAACCCAGATGTGGAAAAACACAGTGGTTTCTTATTTTTCATCAAAAGATTCTATTACTGGTAAACTAAAAACATTTACATCACTAAACCAGTTAAATCTCTATATCATAAAATACAACATAACATTCAACCATTCATAATTATTAAACAAAGACAGTTAGAGGACAGAACCCGTTCTTAAACTTGGACAACAATAGCAATGGGAGGTCGTTGCTCCCTACCAATTCCTGGAGAGCGCTCAAACAGTGACTCCTCAGGGCCCCCGAGCTTGATCTGGTCTCCGTGGCTGGAACTAGGTGCAGCAGTAGTCAAATACCAATCTTCAAACTCAGTACCAAATCTGAACTTATCAGTAAGTTCTCCCAGCTAACAAGCTGTAATAAACCAAGTTACTGCAACATTCCTCTCAAACAACTTCCTTACTGTTTTTCCCTTTTTTCCCAATAAAATTCCTGAATAGCATTCTCCTGAATGATTATTCTCTGGAAAATATCTGATCAACATCAACTCTATTCATTGGGTACTTTTAAAAGATTGCCTAGGTCATTTTTTGGGTTAGTTGTCATTTATTGAGCCACCTGCTCTGATCCCACTTTCTTGGGGTATCATGACACCAAATGTAGGGAAGTTTCCACCTGCAACTTAGGAATTGTTTGAGGATGCTGCCACTTGTATTTTTCCCTCCACATAGTTCCATCCACCAGTTTGACCAGTAACCTCATTTTAACAGCTCTCCCATGCTGTTGTCTCCAATTTTTATTTATTAATAATAAAATATTCTGAATTAGATTCCACTTCTGTTGACTCTGCTGAGTCATCAGTTCCTACTTAGCATTAAAATTTAACATAATGTCTTAGGAAATGTAATTAAAATAATTAACATTATTTTACAAAATTGGGGTATGTGACATACATACCCCCTTAAAATGTAACATCGTCCTCGATGTTACTTATTCTTCATCCTCTGCAACCTCCTGGAACAGATTCGAGTATGCCTCCCACATCTTACTTTCCAGTTCCCAAGTAGCCTCTTCAGGACTAAGGTGCTTCCATTGCACCTTCACTTGTCCAATGGTGCAATTTCGCAGAGTAATTTCCCTCCTCCTGAGGATACAGTCCGATTCCATCAGAATTTCTCCTTCTGGTTCCTCCTTTACAACATTCCAATCAATCACATGAGTAGCATCATGAACATACTTTTTCAGAATAGAAATATGAAAAACATTATGCACTTTCAAGTTAGGTGGTAACGCTAGCTGATATGCAACTTGACCAATTCTGGATAAAATTTCAAACGGACCACAGTAACGTGGTGCTAGCTTTGCATAACTCCCTAGTCTTAGAGAGATTTTCTTTGGTCTTACCTTTATAAACACATGCTCACCCACCTGGAACTCCTTGGGAGTTATTTTTAAATCTACTTGGCTCTTTTGTCAATCCTGGGCCACCTTCAAATTTTCCTGCACTTGCTTCACAATCTCTTCCATTTCTTATAATAATTCAAGTCCTAACACCAATATATCTATTGGATTATTCTAGGAGATAGGAGTGTTGCATTTACGCCCATACAAAATTTCAAATGGACTAAACTTAGCTAATGACTGATACTTATTATTATATGCAAACTCTGCTAAATGTAAGTAGTCGTCCCACTTACCCGGTTGATCCTTAACATACATTCTTAACAGATCTTCCAGCACCTGATTAACTCTTTTAGCCTGTCCATCTGCCTGAGGATGGAAACAGGTGCTGAAATTCAGTGTTGTTTTTAATCTCTTAAACAAGGACCTCCAAAAATTCCCTATGAATTTAGGATCCCTATCTGAAATGATAACCTTCGGTACTCCATGTAACCTAAAAATATGCTTTAAAAATATATCAGCTATATTAGCAACCTTGTAAGTAGTTTTGAAAGGAATGAAATGTGTTGCTTTACTTAACTTGTCAACCACCACCATGATTAAGTCATTCTGATTCTGATTTCTGGGCAATCCAGTAATAAAATCTAAGATGATTATCTCCCATTTCCAATTAGGAATAGGCAAAGGTTGCAGTAAACCAGCTGGATGTTGGTTTTCATTTTTAATTTGTTGACAGTCCAAACATCTAGCTATGTATTCAACTACGTCAGATTTCATATTAGGCCAGAAATATTCTTTTCTTAACATGGTTATAGTCTTTTGGTAACCTGGATGTCCTGAGTAAGGTGTTTTATTAACTTCATCCAAAATCAACAACTTAACCTTAGGCACATTAGGCACATACAGTTTGTCCTTAAATAATAAAAATCCATCTTTATTTAGACTATAACCTTTTATTAAGCTTTCTGTAGGTTCTTCTTTAGTTGTAACTTGTAATTTTTGATAAATTTCATCCTATTTTACCCCTTCTGTAAGCTGTTTATTTAAATCAGAAGCATAAGTGCTGATTGCTGCTGTAAAGTTCAACTTTGCATTTCTACTTAAAACATCAGCCACCTTATTTTCTTTTCCTTTTATGTGTTAGATTTCAAAATCATATTCACTCAAGAAGGCTAACCACCTTGCTTGTCTTGCATTTAAGTTGGGCTAATCTAAAAGGTATTTCAGTCCTTTATTATCAGTCATTAAGATAAATTTTCTACCTATTAAATGATGTTGCCACATTTTTAAGGCATAAATAACAGCCGCAAGTTCTAGATCATAAGTCGCATAATTCCTTTCATGGATCTTTGACTTCTTGGACTCATAGGCAACGACATGCCCATCTTGAGTCATCACACCGCCTAAACCATCATTACAAACATCTGTGCATACCACGGAATCCTTATTAGGATCTGCTATTCTTATAATAGGCGCACTTGTTAATAAGGTTTTTAATTTCTTAAAACTTTCTTCACATTTTAAGTTCCAATCGAATTTCTTGCCTTTCTTTTGCAAAGAGGTGATCGGATTAGCTATTTTTGAAAATCCTTCAATAAATCTCCAGTAATAACCGGTAATTCCCATAAATAACCTAACATCTGTAACATCTTTTGGAACTGGCCAATCTTCGATTGCCTGAATCTTTTCAGGATCGACTGAAATCCCTTCCTTAGTCACTATGTGACCTAAGTACTGGATTTCATCCTTAAAGAAGTCACACTTGCTAAACTTTGTGAAGAGTTGTTGCTCTCGCAACTCTTGTAAAACTATCCTCAAGTGTTCTTTATGTTCCGCTTCATTTTTAGAGTAAATTAAGATGTCATCGATAAACACGACAACAAATTTATCAAGTATTTGTAATGTCCTGGTTTTGACCCCGTTACATTAGATGTATATGATGTATAAATTGTAAATGATCAGGGTGTGGAGCTAAAGGCCAAGGCCCCACCATTGATTGGTTATGTTATGTTTTGGATTTGAATTGTCACTGATGGTATATCAGGGCATGCAACATATATTATGACGGTCATCATGTAATTATGAATCTATAATTAAAAATGAACCCAACCAGTTATGATCGCGGAAACTAAAATGAGAAAGGGGCATGATTTTCACAAGGATAGGGGTGGGGGAAATTGTCAACCTTGGCCAATGAGAGAAAAAACCATATGTCTTCTTCCTTTTTTTTATTCCAACCACTTTCATTAAGAAAGGCTGCTGGTGGTTGAGGCAGTTATGGTCTTTGGGAGTGGGGTGATAGGACTGTCAGTCCTCACCCACATGCACACTCCACCATGGTTGACTCCATAATGGCAAAAACGCTCACGCACTTCCAATTTTTTTTTGGGGGGGTCCTCACCATTTTGCTGTTCATCACTCACACAGGGATTTTTCCACTCTCCCCATGACTGTGCAAAAATGCTCATGCACTTGCAATTCACGTCCCCTCCATTACTGTGCATTCTCACGCAGAGGGATTCTTTCCCGTTTTTCGTCTTCACGCACAGAACCTTCTGGGTTTATCCACGTAGTTTCTTCCCTCGTGAATTTGTGGATGATGTGGTCGTATCCACTCCCCACTGGCTGATTGTGGGTTCAGTATTATTTCTCATGCTCATCCATAGGTTGGGAGACTGTAATTTCTTCCCCAGTGTGGTCTGTATATGTTTTCTTTGCGATCTCGTGCCCAGGACGGGCTGTGTTTTCCCACGTTGTTGGTTGTGGTTGTTGTGGTATTCCTTACATGTTGGGGACTATTGTAAATTCACCTGAGAGTCATTTTGGCCATGATAGGGCCAAGAATGACTCAAAAGTCTTTTTCCTGTTTAAGCTGTGACAGCTAAATTAATTGCTTGAGTGCAATGGTTGGTCTTCAGACTATGAGAGGAGCAGGGATGTTGGCTTAGATTTGTTTGATAAACCTGGTGGCTGGAAACCACACAGATAGAGCTAGAGGGCTGGCCTTCTTCTCCATCACCCCTGAATAGCACTAGAAGGGAATGCAGGGCCTGAGGGACTGTGCAGCAGAGAAGGGACTGATTCCTTGTGTTGGGTGTGTTTGGGTGTCTTAGAGGTCAGGCTAGTTCTGGTGCAGGTTTTCTTGGCTCCTTAATGAGCTCACCAGCTTAGCAATTTTCCTTCTCCAGCCCCCTAATGGCCTGATAAACCCAACTCTGTTGGCTTGGCTATGTGTTTTGTGTGTCCTTGGCTACGTGTAAGCCTGTTGTTCCCTTATTCCTTGGAGAATCATGCCCAGCTCGGGGGTGGCAGCGTTACTGATAGATTAAGGAGCTCATTGGCCTATGGTTGGGTGGAACGTTGCAGCGACGTAGCTGGTTGCGAATCGACCTCTTCATAAGATAAGTGATCTTGTGCATTTTACTTATGCAACTATCTCTGCTGTTAATGATATGATGAACATGTTAAATGCATGCATGTATGAATGCTGTTGGTTTCTGCTGTGTATGATGATTAATTGCATATGTGCATGTTTCACTTCAATGTATTTCCGTTCAGCATTTTGTTTCAGCAATTTTTGTGCATGCTTATGTTCATGGGGTGCTTAGACCGTGTGTTTGAAGCTTGTATTCACGTCCTCTTCGCCGGTCAGAGGCATGGGGACATGACAGTATTTATGCATTATATTATTCATTAAACACATAAAGAAAGCTGGGGCGTTGGTAAGCCCAAATGGCATTACGACAAATTCATAATGTCCATATCTTGTTCTGAAGGCTGTCTTGAAAATGTCCTCATCTTTAATTCTTACCTAATGATATCCTGACCTCAGGTCTATCTTTGAGAACACCGTAGCTCCACGTAGATGATCAAACAGATCATCTATGCAGGGCAACGGATATCTGTTTTTAATAGTCATCTTATTTACTTGACGGTAATCTATGCATAGTCGCATAGTTCCGTCTTTCTTTTTTACAAAGATGACCGGTGCTCCCCAAGGGGACACACTAGGTCGAATGTACTTCTTATCTATTAGTTCTTTTAACTGTGATTTTAGCTCATTAAGTTCTAAAATATTCATACGATACGGAGCTTTCGAGCTAGGTACAACACCTTGTACCAGCTCAATAGTGAAATCCAGTTCCCTTCTAGGAGGTAATCCTGGAATTTCTTCTGGAAAAACATCAGTAAATTCATTTAAAACATGAATATATTATATTTTTAACTTATCCATTTCAGATTTACTTGCCTCATCTGTAATAGTTACAGCATAGGCTTCACACCCTTTCCTGACTTCTCTTTTAAGTTGTAAAGCAGAAGTCTGCCTGATTACAGTTTTCCTAGGAATACCTTTAACCGTTACTGGTTGTTCATTACTATTTACGCACGTAAATGTTTTATTGTAACAGTTTAAAACCACCTTATGCTGCTCTAACCAATCCATACCAATCAGTAAATCATACGAGCCAAGTGGTAAAACATTAAGCTTAACTGTAGCTTTAAAATCATCCATAAGTAAAGCACATTCTTTCACATAACAAGTTACTTTCCTTTTTGCCCCAGTGGCTAATTGAACTAACCAGGAACTATCAAACTTTTCAACAGATAATTTACACTTTTCCACTATCTGAGGTGCAATGTAACTAAGACTAGCTCCTGGATCAATTAAAATGGTTACAGGGGTTTGGTTAACCATACCTTCCACTTCCACCATGGAAGTCTGATAGTCAGCTTGGCGATTCTCCAATGCTGCATTTATTCTAGGCATAGTCCTGGTAAGTTCTCCAACAGTCATTTCCTCCTGCACAGTGTGAATATTGCTGACTGCCTTTTTTTGGTTTGGGCAGACCAAGGCATAGTGCGGGCCATTACATTCCCAGCACTTAACAATCTCCTTTCATTCAAAACTCTTAGTGAAATTCCCATGATTGTTTGCAGCTTCCTTGCCCTTGAAGTTATTCGAATTATTGGATGCACCATTTCTATTTCCTTGGAAATTTTTATTGTTAGAATAATTTATGTTCTTATTATTCTTGAAATTCTTCTGGGGTACAAATTCTTTCTTTTTAAACTCAGGATGATTATTGTTCTTTTCAGCCTTCTATTTGGCTATACCTTATTTCTTCTTGTTCTGCTCAAAACATAATATTGCCTTCCTCATGGCTTCTTCCAGAGTCTTCGGGTTATCATAATCAATTCTGTCCTTGATGTGGTATGGTAGACAACTAAGAAACTGCTGCACTTTAGGTTTCTCGTCTACTAAGTAAGGTACATACCTCAGCAAGCTTAAGAATTTACTGTTTAAATCCTTCATAGCCATGGAACCTAACTTCAATTCATAAAATTCTTTAGCTCTTTCTTCATAATATTGTTCGGATAGAAATTTTTTCTTGAAGTACCTTTTAAAGGTACTCCAATTAACTTCTTTTTCCTTGATACCCTTGACTCTTTTTAGATCTTGCCACCATATGTCTGTTTTTCCAGAGAGATTATAGATTGCCATTCTTGCCTTTAGCTGATTTGAGTAGTTGTATATCTGAAAATACTTCCTCATCCCAGATAACCAGGACTTTGCTTCTTCCTTTTTTTTGGTCTCTCTGTTGAAAGTTGGGGGATTTATTCTTTTTAAATCCCCGAAAATCTCTTCATATGGTCTGTACTTCTTCTTTCTGTCATACAACTCAGCCTCACTACTGTCACTAGTAGTGTGGTAGCTTTGTTGTTCCCTAAACCCTTTAGGTGATGAACTGCTTTCAGCTTTTTCCAGCTTCATCTTTTTAGATCCTTTCTGATGGCTAGCTTCCTTAGATTCGGATCTTTTGCTCCTTCCTTTAGTATGGAATTTTTCCATCAAAATTTGGTTCAACTCTTCCCAAGTCTTCAAAATCCTCTCATTATCCTTCTTGACTGATTCCATTTCAGTCTTCAAATCCTTTATAGGCTGCATCAGCTCTGAGGAGTGAACAGTTACCTCTTCTAACATAGGTTCTCTAGACAATTGTCTTGTCTCGGTGTTTGGAGACTCCTCCTGAGCATATTCTCCTAGCTTCTCCATACCTGCCTGTTAGATTCAGAAAAAGAAATTTTCTGTTCTTTACATAAAACAAAATATAGGTTAGTACATTGTTTTACTGTTCTATAGAAACTAGTTGGGCCGCATCAAGGCCTAGTATTTGAACCATGCTCTGATACCACATGTCACAACCCCAAATTTTCCAAAAAAATTAAATTTTTTTAAATGCGTATAATTTCAATAAATGCAATCACTAACTGTTTGATTAGTTGTATATTACTAGATTCATATTTGAATTATCTATTGATTATGCTTATCTTTATAGAATAGATTATTTCCAGTTACTGATTTGTTTTGTGTTTGCGACCACAAGGTGAGACTGTCATGCAAAACTTGGCTTACTTAGCTTTCGAACTAATGCAAAAGTTTCCTGTTCTTTACAGACTACAGGTAAAAGGTTTTGGTGCTGCTGGTCGCAATTCTAAAGTATTTAAATACTAGCTTGTTGCAAAAAGAAAAACTCCAGTAAGAAGATAAATGCTTAAACTATTTCCAATGCTTATTGAGGTACATTTAAAAACTAACCTTCTTTCTAATAGAAGTAGTTTATGGTTCTTATTAATTTCAGAACTATTTTGTATTATAGTTGTAATGTATGAAAACGTCTTACTGAATTCTTTATAATAGAGTAAGAGTAACAAAGCTATACAATCCATAGTATGATTTCACTCGTATATGCATACATTACTTAGTAAATGTAAACTGATAGAAAGTTTAGGTATTACTGTTCCTATCTTCAAACTCTGGAGTTTAACATAAGTTTACAATTTTACTTCAAGCTGCTTTTTAAGAATACTATACTAATGTTAATGCATATGATGCTTAGAGTTTTTATTCCCTCATTAATTGTTTTCAAGCATTACTAGAGTTTATCTTTAGTACTATAAATATCTTTAGGAAACATGATTCATCCTATTTCCTTTATGTAAATAATCTGAACAAATCTTTAAGGGACTATAATTCATAAACGAATATATCTCTTGATTTGTTATATAGCCTATCTATTTTACTATGGTAAGCCTTCTAGATAATCAAAATGTGGCCTAACTTTGCCAAGTAAAAAATATATATAACTAAGGGTGTTACCTTAATCAGGGGTTGTCACCACATAGTAGTCACTATTTTCATTTTTATATCTTCCAACCATATGTTGCTATTTTATTCGATATAAATAAGCCATTGAGTTTATTAAGGTCAATAGGATAAATGTCATAGTTTTTCTTTACTTTATTATCCTCCTTTATGATCCTTTACAATATAAACTTATGTTAAGCCATAGTGGAATGAACTTAATAGTTCATAAGAAGAGTTATAAGCTAGAATAAGAGGTCTAAAAGTCAACCATGTTTATAATCGATTCATAGCTTAATCTCTGTTTGAGATCCTATAAAAAAAATCATAAACAAAGTACCTCCTTTACATAAACTTATAAGCTAAAGTGATTATAATATTTACTTGGCATGAGGGTTATAACCAAATCTTGTCATGTGATAAAGGGATAGTTTGGACTCCATATAACCATACTTTATATATTGAAAAGTCATCATATGATTTTCCATGATTTGGATGATTACCAATCTAGGTTAATAATAATGAACATCTCATTATTTGCATGCAGCATGAAATTTTGATGGACCTTGCACGAGGACTATGGATAACCATTGATTTAAAGAAATGATTGGAAATCATTCTTCTCGTGAGGTGTTTGTTAAAACTATACACATAACCCACTGCTTGTCAAAAATTTACTAGCTATCATGGCATTACCATAGCCATGTACCGCATTGTTATAATAGCTATTGACAAACCCTAGCTCGCATTACCTCCTTCTCCCTCGGCTCCTGTCGCTCTGTGATGGTGCTGGTGCACCCTTACATTGCCTCTCCTCTGCGATGGTATCCTTCAGCTTGTCCTCTTCCTGTGGCTTGTTCTTTTACCCTCTAGTAGTGCCGTTCCATACTTGCTGTTGGTTATCCATTAGCTGTTCCTCTGTCCTGCTAGAATGAACCCGAATGCTTGTCTGAAATAACCTCCTCCCTCAGTGAAGTTCGAAGGACTGTCTTACTGTAATGCGATTTGAGTGTGGCTGTGCGTTAACCTTCTTTTCCCTCCCTGCAGTAGGGTTACTTCCTCACGTTAAAGGTTGCATTGCCGCTACTGGTGGTCATTTTTCCATTAAAAGGAACAGGTATAATTATTGAAATTATTTCTTTGCTTTTATTGTTTCGTTTTAACCCTAAACTTATTATTCAGGTTACAGAGTTATAACATTACGGTTTCCCTTGTGGTTACAGGTCTTTGCTCTCCTTCATGCGCGGCCTCTGGTGTAAAGATTTGAGCAGCAGTTACATGTCCTGGTAAGCCTGGTTACACCATGGCTCTTTCTCCTTGTGGGGTTCCTTTGGAAATTTCGAGGGTTGGCATAAGATGCCTAAAACCCTTACGGCTTCAGTTTCTCTCGTTATTTTGTTTGTTACTTTGGATTAGTGGAAGAAACCCTACACTGTGCGAGGGTACTCCGAATTCGGCCGAGATTATAAGAGTTAGTACTTTATGTTTTTAAGTGTTGTGTGAGAAATGATTAAAACTGAGGTAAAAGTGCCATACCCCTTAGATACTTATGGGGACCAAGGGCTTTGAAGAGCCATTCAATTTTCTGTTAGTTTTACTGTAAAAAGATTGAGGCCGTGATCCTGTCTTGGAAAAGGGTTTATACCCCTCGACTCCTTACTTCTACTGTAAATATAATTCTATAGGGTTTTCACCCTGCGTCTAAAACACATATGTATTAATAGTGTTTTCTTTATTTGTATTCCTTTGTTTATTTACAGTACTGAAATTTGAATTCTTATTTATGTTAAATTTATAATACAGCTTTGAGTATAATACTATCTTAGCTCCACAGTTGTCAATTTACTTGTATACATTGGATTTATATGGTTAAACCCTAATTTGACAGTAATAGAATTACGTACAGCCTCTTCTTCTAAGAATATTTATTGTTTTGTAAAACTCTTTTGTAACTGTGGGGTTATTAATTAAGTATTACCATATTTGTTAAGCTTGATAGTCGAGCATTCTGCTATTCTATTATTTACTTACTGTTTGATTATGCACTCGAGTTTTTTTTTTTTACTTTTGATAAATCTTTTTATATAGTTACCATCAGGGTTTATATACCTGGTTGATGCATTAACTTACTTGTTATTAATAATTTGTTAAGTGTTAATATAGTTCATAGCCTTCAACTATATAGGGTCTTATATTTTGTTTTATTTTAGTTTAACAATGTTCTTAAGTACTGTTAAAATAACCTTGTAGTACAGAATGTATAAATAGTTCTAGTTTGCAATTAATGTAATGAGAATATTACCTTAAGTTCCACAATGATAATACTCCTATATTGTATGTAATAAAAGCTTATTATTATTAATACAACAAAGATATTATCTGTCTTGAGAGTACCAATGCTTCCATAGTTAATATTTAGTTATTTTATAGCATTATGTTCTCTATTTCTTGTGCGAATTATGCTAATTACTTAATAAAGTTATGTTAATGTTTAGTTTGTCTATTTGGTTATGGTATCTGTATATATACAAAAGAAAACAATTAACACTATCTAAGAACTAACACTTAAACATATATAGTAGGATTCGTTTACAATTTATGAAAGATAGACTAATAGTTCTAAATATTGTTCTAGCTTAGTTCTAAATAAGAAGCAAGAAAACTAGTGGAATGATTACATTACTCATCATACATAAAATTTAATCAGTTTGTTTGACAGTAGAATCTAGTCAATATTATCTAATCCTACTTTCGGTTTTGTTATTAAGCATATAATACTTAAATCATTTTAAAATAGAAGAAAGAAGTTGTAAGGTTAAAACAGCAGATAAATCTAATCTAACCCTACTCCAGTGCGACGATCAAACTCTTCCATTTGTTTAAATAAATAAACTACTGAAAGGAAATACTATACAAAGAAATAGTGTTATCTTGAACCTATACTGCTGACAGTAAAATATCTCTTCTGATCATGAATAAAGGAACAATCTACTATTCTTCAATCTCATCATAAGATCTTTATTATAATTTTACCCCTTTGGTGGAGTACAGTCTGGTAAACCCAGATGTGGAAAAACACAGTGGTTTCTTATTTTTCATCAAAAGATTATATTACTGGTAAACTAAAAACATTTACATCACTAAACCAGTTAAATCTCTATATCATAAACTACAACATAACATTCAACCATTCACAGTTATTAAACAAAGATAGTTAGAGGACAGAACCTGTTCTTAAACTTGGACAACAACAGAAATGGGAGGCCGTTCCTCCCTACCAACTCTTGCAGAGTGCTCAAACACCGACTCCTCAGGACCCCGAAGCTTGCTCTGGTCTCCCTGGATGGAAATAGGTGCAGCAGTAGTCAAATACCAGTCTTCAAACTCAGTACCAAATCTAAACTTATCAGTAAGTTCTCCCAGCTAACAAGCTGTAATAAACCAAGTTACTGCAGCATTCCTCTCAAACAACTTCCTTACTGTTTTTCCCTATTTTCCCAATGAAATTCCTGAATAGCATTCTCCTCAATGATTATTCTCTGGAAAATATCTGAGCAACCTCAGCTCTATTCATTGGGTACTTTTAAAAGATTTCCTAGGTCTTTTTTTGGGTTAGTTGTCATTTATTGAGCCACCTGCTCTGATCCCACTTTCTTGGCGGATCATGACCCCGAATGTAGGGAAGTTTCCACCTGCAACTTAGGAAGTATTTGAGGATGCTGCCACTTGTATTTTTCCCCAGACCTAGTTCCATCCTCCAGTTTGACCAGTAACCTCATTTTAACAGCTCTCCCATGTTGTTGTCTCCAATTTTTATTTATTAATAATAAAATATTCTAAATTACATTCCACTTCTGTTGACTCTGCTGAGTCATCAGTTCCTACTTAGCATTAAATTTAACATAATGTCTTAGGAAATGTAATTAAAATAATTAACATTATTTTACAAAATTGGGGTATGTGACAGAGATGAAGGACTTGGATATGATGCATTAATTCTAGGCATGGGGGTGTGGAAGAATGAGGATGGAATATTCCTTCGACAAGGGACGTATGCAATGGAGATCCTGAAGAGGTTCAGGATGATGGATTGCAAGGCCATGGCCACACCTATGGCATCGAACCTGAAGCTATTGAGTAATTCTTCATCAGAGACAGTTGATTCCATGATGTATCATCAGATGATTTTCTCCTTGATGTGCCTAATGAATACAAAACCAGATATTTGCTTTGTTGTGAACACATTGAGACATGATCACCTAATGGTTGCAAAGCATGTAGTGAAGTACCTGAAGGGTACAATTCAGTATGGGATCAAGTATGAAGTAAATCAGAAGACTAACTTGGAGGGTTATGTGGATTTAGATTAGGCAGTTCCATTGATAGGAAGAGCAGTTCGGGGTGCTGCTTCAATATGAGATCAGAGAGGAGTAGTGAAGCTCCAGTATGTGATCTAGATCAAGATCTCTCCAAAGAGGGAGTTCTAGCATAACCGGTGAGACATGTTGTCTGAGCCATTAGAGGAAATTTGAGGTTTAAAATGGGCCTCCTAAGGAAAATAATAAAATAATAGTTATTAATTTTGGGGGAAGACTGAAAAAAACTACTTTTTCTGTTCATATTTTTGACATATATCCCTATGTTTTTTCTCAAATTATGAGTGGGAGAGCTCATTGGATACAAAATTTAATTCCACATCCAACAAGTACCCACACTGCATACTTTTGACAGACCCCGCTACCCCAAAAACAAGAAATACTTGAAAAAATGTGATGATGACATCATCATCACATTTTTTTAGGTATTTCTTGTTTTTGGGGTAGAAGGGTATATCAAAAGTATGCATTGTGGGTACTCGTTGGATGTGGAATTAAATTATACATCCAACAAGCTCTCCCGCTTGGAATTTGAGTAAAAACATAGGGAGATATGTCGAAATTACGAACAAAAAAAGTAGTTTTCTTTTATGACAATTATGTCAATTCAACCATTATGGTTGAATCATTTTATTGAAATTCTATTGGCTCTTGAATTCCAACTCAAAAAATTTATTTTTGGCACTTTTTCTTATAAGGCCCATTTCAGACCCCAAATTTCCTCTAATGATAAATCCTAGTGAAGCTCGTAGGTTGCTCAGACGCAATAACTCCTGTAGGTTGTCCTAGGATGTAATTGGTCCTGGCGAAGCTCGCAGGTTCTCCTTGGACGTACTAAAACCTGATGTGATTCTATGCTAGAAATGGCCAGAGTGAAGTTCGAGTACTTCAGGGAGAAGCTTGGTGTTCTATAGATTGAGATTCCTTCTAACAGGAAGTGATGAGTCCATGAGCCATTCTGACATGGTGATAGGATTGGCTCCTTCCATGGTCAGCTGTAAGTGCAGAGCCATTCTGATATGAATTTTGGATTGGTTCCCACATGATCAGATGTTAGTGTAGATCCATTCTGATATGACTATGGGATTGGCTCCCACATGATCATATGTAAGTGTAGAGCCATTCTGATATGACTGTGGGATTGGCTTCCCAATGATCAGATGTAAGTGCAGGGCCCTTCTGACATGGATGTAGGATTGGTTCCTCTCATGGTCAAATGTAAGTGCAGATCCCTTTCGACATGTATGATGGATTGGTTCCTCGCATGGTCGGATGTAAGTGTAGAGCCCTTTTGACATGTATGCTGGATTGGTTTCTCGCATGGTTGGATGTAAGTGCAAATCCCTTTCGACATGTATGCTGGATTGGTTCCTCGCATGGTTGGATGTAAGTGCAGATCCCTTTTGACATGTATACTAGATTGGTTCCTCAGATGGTCGGATGTAAGTGTAGAGCCTTTTCGACATGTATGCTTGATTGGTTCCTCGCATGGTTGGATGTAAGTGCAGAGCCTTTCTAACATGAATGCTAGATTGGTTCCTCTCATGGTCATATGTGAGTGCTGGGCCTTTCTGACATGGATTCAGGATGTGTTCCTCCCATGGTCATATGTGAGTGCTGGGCCTTTCTGACATGGATTCAGGATGTGTTCCTCCCATGGTTAGATGTGAGTGTTGGGCATGCCTTTCTGACATGTATGCTGGATGTGTTCCTCGCATGGTCAGATGTAAGTGCTGGGAGGGTCTTTCTGACTAAGGGTTAGATATAAGCACTGAAGAAGACCTACATGGAGGCTAGGCCTACAACCAGCATGAAAAATGGATGGATCTATAGAACTTCCTATGACGAGAAGAATTGAGAGATAGCACCAGTGATGATGATACAATGATGATCCAACAGCGATGATCCAAATCCAGTGATGATCCACATCTAGTGATGATCCAGATCTAGTGATGACCTAGATCTAGTGATGACCCAGATCTAGTGATGATCCAGATCCAGAGATGAATATGACTTGAAGATGAAGATAACTTGATGATGATCCAAATGATACAAAGAAGAAGACTTGTGCTGATAAATTGTGTCGAGAGAATACCTTGCTAGCTAAGAGGGAGTGTTGATGTATTTGTAACCTCAAAATGTATTCACTTGTATATTTTATGTATTGTACCTCGATTTTTATTACGGGAAGTATATATAATTTAATTGAGTCATGTCATGCCCTGATGTTCGTATCAGGAGATTCAATAATGTAAAAAGTCATGTAAATTCATAGAGGGTAACCCTCCTTATTGATCAAGGGTTAAAGTCCCCGTAGTTGTGGGGCCTTAGGGTTATTAGAATCTCCTAGAGAAGTCAGCCCTAGTGAGTTATTGTCAAGTCAAGAGCTAGTATAAATAGAGAGTGAGCCTCTCTATTCAACATACATTCACTCACACTCAGTTGTAGTGCATAACTGAGAGAGAAAGAAGAAGTTGGGACAAGGGAAAGAGAGACTACTGTTGTCGGGAGATAATCTTATTGTTTTTGGGTTTTACTTTTGGTGTTGATTCTATCTCTGAGGAAGTTGCAGGGTTTTGTCCTTTATGGTTTCCCTGAGTAAAATCTTTGTGTCTATTGTCTCTTATGTTTGATTGTTGTGCTTGTTATTCTCTCTGTTAAAGATCATAATATAATGCTAGCTTAAATGTTAAAAATATGATAGTCGATGGAATATCGTCAGATATTCGACCACATGCCAAAACCCATCGACTTTTCAACATACTATGCCGAGGTCATTCACCACAACTTTGTCGAATTTACGACTCCTAGGTTGTTGAAAATACGACTTCTCTTTGTCGAATGTGAGACAATTACTTTGTAAAATTTGGGGCATATGTCATCCAATTTGCGACGGGTGCTAGTCATATTTGCGATGGATGATAGTTGAAGTTTCAACTGTTCCTTTGTAAAATTTGGGGCTTATGCCGTTGAATTTGCGACGAGTGCTAGTCAAATTTACAACAGGTGCTAGTCAAAGTTTCAATTGTTCCTTTGTAAAATTTGGGGCTTATGTTGTTGAATTTGTGATGGGTTCTATTTGAATTTACAACAGGTGCTAGTCGAATTTGCGACGGTTCCTTTGTAAAATTTGGGGCTTATGCCCTCGAATTTGTGACGGGTGCTAGTCGAATTTGCGACGGGTGATAATCGAATTTGTGATGGGTGATAGTCAAATTTGTGACGGGTGCTAGTCAGTTTTTCAACAGTCTTAGTATGATGTCCGACGGATTGCGCTTGTTGGAGTTATGGAAACCTCGTCAGACTAGGGCCAAAACTCGTCGAATAACCGAAGGGCTTCTATATAATTGAAAAAAAGAAATTCAGCAAGGGTGGGCTATAAATCACCCAAACCATAGTATGTTGTCTCAGTAGATGAGTAACATCATCCAATAATGTGTATGTTTTTATGAAAGTTTCTTAAATTGGATTATGATAGAGAGGCTATCCAATGATTAAAATGGAGGAGGATGGATACTGCAAATGTTTTCTTATGTATCCTCACCTTCTTATTCCTACATTAATTCATACTTTTGATCTCCTACATTCTCTACACACTCTTTCTATTGACATGGCTAATGCAATAGTTCATATCCACTTACTCTTACACCTGAAATGCCTCCTGGAAACTCTATAACTTCTTCCTTCGTAGGTGACCCCACCTATGTAATTTTTGTGACATCAAGAATTGTGGGATTTTTCATGGCATGTTGCATTCAACCATCAGCATCAAAAGGTCCCTTTCTTTCTACTTCGGTCTTCATGAGGAAACCCAAGATATCCAAAATGGACTCTAGTGGGTTGTCCTTAATACTGATGACTAGAATCTGGGTAGTGGACTTTTCCAACATTTAATATTCATTTAGTGTCTCCTCACTCAATCCCCATCCATTCTTAGCCCCAAAAATTAGAAGCTGGTGCAAAAAGGAGTCTTCCATCTACTTGGGTTGGGAGGTATCAATAGGTACTTTGATCTGTGTAGTTGTAGACTCCAACTAGTGAGTTCGGTTTGATACCTTTACGAGTAGGTGGATCGATGGATTAACCATTCATTATCTCTTGGGTGTCCCTCCTTGCAAAAATCCAATGACCTGGACCAAGGATTTTATAATTCCTTTTTCAAAGTAGTGAGGAGTATCTAAAATGAGTTGCATCAACACAACAAAAAAATAAATTTGCTTCAGGGACATGGTTGATTATGTCTCTGTTGAATTTGAAACTTGAGTGAACCACAAATCCCTTTATTTTCTTTAGCATATTTGAGTGTGATACACGTTTTTGTCCTTTCCAGGAAAGATGTAGTTCATTCTCATTGAATTTTTTGAATTCTTATCCCTTATTCATGAAGAAACCTCCTTATCAAAGGTGGATTCAATCAAATAGCAAGGTAGTGTTGTCGTTGAAAATTGTTTCGGTCATCCACCATCACCCATAGAAAATTTTCATCTCGATCCATATCAAACCAATTTTTCCCACATGTATTCAACAATGTCTATGGGATCAATAAAATATAATTGATGGTTTTAATCATGTGATCATACCATTGAGAAAGGAAACATCATTTGATGTCATTTTTCTTCAATCCTATTGGCACTTCCATGAGTTATACTATAAGGAAATAATGGTCATGTCTAGCATTGGGTAAATCTCTCAAACCTAACATGGGTTTCCATTTCCACTCAGCAAATGAAACATGAGGATGATGTATTGGCACAATATTGAGGTAGTTCATCCATCAAGAATTTGTACCAATTAATTTAAACACCTTGTACATATAACTCAAACACAAATAATTCATACAAGGTGCACTTAACCCTAGTACATTTGCACATATTGTGTCGCTCGATCAATTGGTATAAAAAAGGACATGGGGTTTGTTAATTAAAGATATCATGGTTCCATTACCCCCTCTATTCATGGCATAGTGGTCATATAATCTTGGTTCCCCATTTTTTCTTACATTTTTTTATGCATCCTTAAGTGCATGAGATGCATCTTCCCCCTTCATAGGTAGGTCGATCAATGCATAATTGTCTTAAACATGAATAAGGTATTCCTTGTCTATCCAAAGGGTATATGCACATGCCTTATTTATTAAGTACTTGGTACATTTCATCACCTCCCCTGTAATAACAAGTACTAGGAGATTGAGCACCACATTGAAGGTAGAGGAGTGTAATGGTTCAAAATTAGGTTTTTGAATATCTGGAACCATCGTTGAACAACCTAGTGTGTTCGAAATTCCCATATAATTCATATAATAACTTGACTCAATGGTCACAAAACTCAATCAAAAGTAATTATTCTCATCTCACAAATATTGTTTTACTCTTAGAGACATATCCCATGGATGCAATTTTTAATTAGTGATCAAATAAAACTAGAGACCAAACATGCATGCAACTGAGATCACTCATTAGTACTTATGCAATTTATGTAGGATCCATGGTGAAAAAAACTAATAAAAAACAACCAAATTTAGAAACAAACCAAGTTTTAGGTGACTTTATTAAGCTGGTCCACTTTCATGACTAGATTTGTCTAGATAATTTGGTCAAATGTGTAAAGATTACTAACTAACTTGTGTGGATTTTTGGACACTTAGTAGTAAATATCATTTGTATAGTTGCAAGAGACATTTACTCAACCTATAAATTTATGTAATAACTCTATATGTATTGGTGATAATGTTCAACTGAATCCTTGTCACTCAATCTCAAAAATTCCAAACAAGTTTATTGCACAACCCCTCTATACATAATTGTAGAGACTCTTTCATTCAATAGGTTACCAACCTTTAACCCAACTTGACCTCACTGATGACTCTATGACAATAAAGAGTTTTCCAAGGTGCAAATAAAGACATAATGAAACAATATATTTAGGTTCCCATGACCACAAAAGATTCACAAACGCTAGCACTTATAATTGGAATTATTGGCATGCTAATATGTATTAAATGGAAACTTAACAAAATAGATTTATACAATATTTGCAATACAAAAAAAAATTGAAACCAAAACCAAAAACAAATCCTACCCTACATTGCTCCCTTACATAGGAATTCATGAGAACATCTTCATGGGGAAAGTACATAGGACTTTAGGAAAGTTTCATTGAAAGAATTTAAATCTAAGGATTCCATGTGGATGAGTCACTTAAATTATTCATGGGTTCTACAAATACTTGCCATCATGTAACAGAAGTAGGATGCCTTTATAATAAAATCGTATTACTTATGTGGTTATCATGCCATACGTTATGCCTGGTCTTCTCCATAGTCTGATAAAAATCAACCAAAAACCTAGAATTTTTCAATTGCATTAATTGTACTAGGATTTCCTCTACTGATCCATCATACGCTGTACAAGTGTGTATTAAAAATAATTTTCTTGTGGTCATTCCTTCCTAGGAAAATGATACTTCTGAGATCATTATTTGGCCTAATGTTATATTAATCCAAATAGTATATACTTCTAAGATTCAGGGCATTAAAAAATTGAAAATGCTAAATGCTTGAAGTTCACTAAAGATATCAGAGAAACAATAGACACCAAAGGTTCAGAAAATTGCAAGAAACAACCAGAATTAGAAATGCTATCAGCTAGCCAAAAAATGATATTTAGATCCTTTTTCAACCTCTTTCTTCACATTTTCTTTTGATTCACTAACAAGAGATATTTGTTGAACTATTTCTTTGAACACCTTTTCTACATCCTTCTCTACATCTACATCACCATAACCAATTTCAGGCATAATTGTTGTTGTAGGTTAGAAGACTTTCAATAACCCTTGTTGGACAGTCCCAATATAAAATAGATTTGCACTCACAATATAATCACTTGCAAAGGGTGAGTCAAATTTAGTTCAGGTGTGGGATTATTTCATTTCCAATATTGAAATAAGGTCAACAACCCTCAATGCCAATAACATTTTACAGGCACCTTGTCCTAAATAATGAACTCTAACTTTGTTTGGCCAATCCTGAGTAGATATTGATATTGATGCAATTGTAAGTAGAAGAATATCCCAATATGGAAACTCCTACTACCATGTTTACCAGTAGAATAAATGGAGTGAAATAACACAAGGTACTGTTAGTATTAGCAAGAGCTTTTACAGTCTAAAACAAACTAATGCAGTGGAAGAATCAACACAAAACCAAGAGTGAACTGAAAAAAGGAAACCATGGTTCTCGTTCATATTATCCTTAGTTCAGTACATGGAGAATTGATTAACAATGGCACCATTTGTAATCACAGGAAATGAAAACACGTGAGGCAAAGAGGTAGAATAGAGGAATATTGTCATGAAATTAACATATTGTCCTTTGAGCTCATAACTTCGAAGATCTATATTAATATTAAAAGTATATGTGAAAGGATGTCTTGGAAAACAAAATATTTGTTTTTTCAAAATCTAACACCAATCTTCAATTGTCAACGATGTCTTGGGAAAATCTACAAGGTTGAAATATATATAGGAGAAATGAATGAGATTGCAAGAACGAGAAAGACCTGTAAATTTAAAATTACACACTTAAGGAAAATAATCTTGACCATCTAGCTCAAGATATTTTGTCTTTGAGGATGGATTCATGTGTTATACTCTATTTTCAAGTCAATTTCAGTTCAGGGTAGCACATTGTGGCCTATGGGATAATTCTGTTGTTTCACTATACTGAGTATTCTTTTTTATTTTTTTATTTTTTTGTTAAATTATGTGATAAATATAAATGGTTTAATGTTTCAACTTTCTATATGATTGTATTAGAGACCTAGATAGTATGAGGTCATCAGCTGCGAATTTGAAAATTACATGAAATTGTTTGTTCAGTGTTTCTCAGTTGTTAGTTTGTCTTCTGGCCTTTATCTGGATACACCAATTCTCTAGAACAACATAGAGTGTATTAAAAAATATGTTCCTATGGCCATTCCTTACTAGGAAAATGATAATTCTGAGATCATTATTTCTCCCAATGTTATATTAAGCCAATTAATTGCAAATATAGATGCTAGGTTTGACAAACTCTACAAGAGAAATAAGTTCTTGATGATATGCTAATTGAAAGGATGTGGACTTGTGCAACCTCTTAGTATTGTTCTTTCATGCCCATAAAATTGCCGGAACCTTCTCATCCCAATCATTTGTATTTGAATTAGAGAATTTGGTCTATTGTGTCTCCAATATTTTATTGAATGCTACCAATGTTCCACTATCCTAAGGGTGGTAGGGAGTACATTTGTGATGTTGAACAAGGAATTTACTAATCAAGGTAGTGATAGTGCTACTCAGAAAATTCATATCTTGATCAATTGTCAAACTTCTAGGAAATTTAAACCTTCTGATAATGTTTTCAAAGATGAACCTGATCATGTATTGAAGGATTGACAAGATTCACTCGTAGAAACCCTGATATTTCTTGATATTTCAGTTTCATCTATTATCATTGGCCTACATTGTATCAAATTACTAGAAGAAGAAATATGAATTCATGATTCCTATAAATGGAGAAACACTATAGCTATTACCTTCTCACCTACCATGTGTTATTCCTTGACCCAATGCTAAACCCACTAATTAAATCTTTGAATCATTGCAAAGCTACTACTAAAACTGCAAATTTCACCTTTAGTGAATTCTGATTCTTTCTTCCAAGATGATATATTTTTTAGCAATAGGAAAACCATCATGGACATGCACATTATAGTTCATTTTTTATAAAAAGGTTAATGTGATTTGTTGTTAACATGAATTATTTGCAAGAATAAGAGATGGAATCTTAACTATAGAAGAAGGTGAAGGATGTAGTTGATGAAGTGAGACTAGGTAGAGAGGAATCGATTGAGCCATATGTAGACATGCGTACCCTAGGGGAATTCTGTAGGGATACATGATGAAATATAGATGATGTGCCCAAATTATAAATGGGAGAAGTGTATCAAATTTTTAGAGAATAAACTTATCCATAATTACCACTTGCCAGTTAAGCGAATCTTGATGAAGGATTATCTGAAATGATTAGAAATTTAGATATTAATAAAGTGCCAGTGAGGCCAATGATGCTCCAATGTGATGAATTCATACCTTGGTTGATTATTCATGCAAACATCAATAAAAATATGATAAGAGATGTAATAGGGAATATCATTTCCTCTTTCCAACCTTATCTCCTAGATGTCTATTATAAGTTCCCTAACCTTACTAAAGAATGGTTTACAATTTACCATTAACTATCACAATCCCATTAATATTTGGTGGATCAATAAAAAAAAATTAGAACTAGGATATTAGGAATGAATCCTACAAATCATATGAGAACTCCTTACGAGATTACTATCATGCATTGACAATTAGAGTATACAGGGAGGAATATTCTTCAGAGTTCAAGTAGGCTTGGGTCCCACTCATTTATTAAGTCACCTTGTTCAAGAAAATTTTCAATTGGAAATCTATACTATCAAATTCCATGAATATGAACTAAATGTGGCATAAATCCTAATGTACAATGAACTAGAAGAATCTCAAAAACATTCTTCACAGTTTCTCACATACCTGGAGAGAATCAAGAATTAGATAGTGATACTAGCTAGAGTTCAGTAAGGCTTATAATATATACATATAAAGTGGAAAATAGGAGGTCCCAATGTAGTAAAATCCACTTAGAAGTCCATAGAAAAACCAAAACATATGCCATCCTAGAACAGGGTATCATGGAAAATGGAAGAAATAAGAAATAAACATTACAGAAAAATTAGAAAAAAATGGGAAAACAACAAACTTAAAATCACTTTATCTATTTGATGACTAATCCAAGGGAAAAAATCATGTCATTCATTAAAAAAACACTACCAATTCCCATGAAGTGAAAGAAGAGAATCAATGTGCATACCTTGGAAGCTTCAACTCATTTGTTATATGAATTCGAGATGGGGGCACAGTTTGGCATGATTAAATATCATCTCTTATTTTGTTTGCAAGAAGTATATTATATACTCACGATTGTTAAATACCTTTGTGACCACACCCATCATTCTCATAAGCATCAACTTCCTAGTACCTACCCTGGCCATAACTGAGATAAAAAACATAAGTGCAAAAACAAAGTGATTACTAGTGGGTGGTAGCCATTCTTTTGGATAGGAATCAAGTACTCCATAAAGATACCTACAAAAACCGGGCACTAAAGTAATCAACTTGTTCAATTGTTCTTTTACATCAAAAATAAAACATACAAACAAAATAAAATTATAAGAACGCATGCTCTGAAGTTAAATTATGTTAGGAAGGGATCTGAAAATTATTACCAGCCCAACCATGTCATAAAATCCAATGAGACAACAACAAGAAAAAAAACACTGGCAATCTGCAAGTACAACACAACAACATGTTTAATGAAAAGACTAGTTAATCTTATTATGAATCTCAAAATTTGATTTCTTATTTCCAAAGGACTTCTTAGTTTTCTCTACAAATGTTTGTAAAACATGAGGCCAATTTAGAAACACTATGGCTTGTGTTCAATATAATTTATGAGATTTAACAAAGATATGTTTGACAAGAGCTTACATAATCAACAAACTTCTGGATTGGGGCTTTATCCATTTGTTTTTTCTCAACCAAATGAACAATATGAGATAAAGAAACATCTGGACCTATTTGATGACACATAGATATGATGGATCCTTGCATGATATAGGAGCACCATTAGTACCACTAGCAGTATTCACAGAATCTTCGTTGCTTGGTACAACATGTTGCTCAGTTCCAACCCAGATTTGACGATGATGCCTCTCTTTTGCTGCTAAAATACACCTAGAACTATGGATTTATCCCACAAGTCAACCTAGAATATGGACATAAAACTACTCTCTCCTATTAGACATGTCCATAAATCCTAGGAATTATCCCAGAACTCCTCTGAAATGTAAGTGAACACCCCATGCAAATAGGTGGGTAACAGGGTCCTAAAAGTTACATCATCATCATTAATGCAAATTAGGATTTATTTTAGTCTTCTATGGTTTATATTTTTAGGGAATGAAATGACTAATATTTGATGCTCACATTTTCAAATACGATGACACCAATTTTTGGATCCATCTTATTAGTTACAAAAAATATTGGTTGTTACTTGTTGGCTTGGGTTCATATTAAGGATTAAAGAAAAGTTTTCCTAAAATTGATCAAAAGTAAGGTCTAGTACTATTGTTGTTTTATATATGTCAAGGCTCTAGAATGCTAAGGATTTAAACTTATACTCTTCACTTACAATAGTATTGAATTTGGAATTGGGAAATTCATTGGTGGATATGCCTGGAGATAGGTTTCAGAATTTGTATTTAGTATTTATGCATTATTTTTTTTATTTCAATAATTATATTCTGCGAATTTTCCTCTTTCATGGCTTTAGTATGTCCTATAATATTATTTCAATGTCTCGTGATTGGGTTTTTTTATTTATGATTGATTAAGTTCCTAACATGCTTTATGTACCCCAAGACCTCAATATCTCTTATGTGTCTGATAACTACATGTTGAAAAGGTAACAATGAATCCATCTAAATGATTATGATCTAGAGTGCTTGAAATTCCTTCACTACTCCTATGATTACCCCCCCAACCTCCTTTGACATTGGTGCTGACCCACTAGTAATCATACTCTGATCAATTCTTGAAATTCATATAAAAAAAATAGTTATCAACATAATAACAACCCCAAAACATGAATTCTGGCGAGTCCCAAGTCATGTTTGGACAATTTTGAATGCATTTGGGCATTGAATCCAAAGTTTTTGGAAATACATTGGGCATAAATACCCCTAGAAAAGGTATATATGGTCATAATCTCATCCCTACACAGTGGTAATGTTCAGCAGTTACAACCCTTAAAGGGGGAGGACAAGGACTATTACATATCATGATACGATGGTTTCATAGCTTATAGTCATCACTAAAAAATATGTAGAATACTTATGGGTTTCTTTCTATGGAAATTGAACCCAGTGATAGAACAATTTTACTCACAACAATTATCAATTGATCATGCAAAATCACTCACAAAAGAGACAGAAAATGGAGCTGAACACTAAACTGTATTAACTTAGTGTACAATAGCCAAACCTTTAACATAATAGGTTGCTGCATTAAATAATTACATAGGAGATTCGAATGCATGAGGAGGCAATTCGAATCTAGTCAAAAGCAGGCTTACTAAAATTAAGCAATTGCCCCATAGGTGCATAAAGTAGTTTCCAAATCAGTCATGGAGCTCACAAATTGGAAAAAGCACTTAGGCAAGTTGAAGAGTGATGGAATGAAAACTCACACATGCTTTTCAAAGGATAAAAGAGTGGAGGATGTGGAGGACAAAAAACTAGTTCACCTCACCTAGTCAAACTTTCCCAATTGCCTTAAAGCACTGAAAAAGCAGGCAATAAAGTAGAAAAAGAAGAAGGGTGCCTAGGAGACCAGGAATAAAGAAAAATTGATTCCTTGAGGTTTCCCATGTGCTACATGATTCAAAACAGGCAAGTTTGACCACTATGGATAGCCAAATGACAACTTGCATAAGGTGGGACACATGAAACTAGGCAAATAAGACAAAAATGATTAATTTAATGTCTAAGGTAGGTAACTATGAGTTGATTATTCTAACACCACCCCTTAAGCCTTCCTTATGAGTAATATATCATAAAATTATATGGCCTAGCAACAAGGCTTAGTCACCCTTTACATACTGCATGTCCATTTAAACAAGGAAAGAGGAAAAAACCACATGGGAAAATCCTCCCTTAAACATGGACTGTAAAACAAAATTTGGAAATCTTGTCTTCACTCATGCTTCATAGCATGATCAGCAATCCCTAGTAGTGATTTGAGATTTCTGAAGGTCTTTCACAAAATGCTTTGGTGAAGATATCAGCTACTTGTTCTGAAGATGAACAGAAGAGTAGGTGAATGGTGCCATCATGCACAAGCTCTCTGATGTAGTGCATATGGATCTCAATGTGTTTGGTTCTCTACTTCTGAACTGGATCTTTGCAGATTCGAATGGTACTCTGGTTATCATAGTATATGGTAGTTGAGTACTCTGATTTGAAGCCACACTCTCCAAGTAAACCCTGCAACCATAAACATTGAGTTGCTGCATTAACAACTCCTCTGTACTCTGCTTCTGTAGATGAGAGTGCAATGGCACTCTGTTTCTTGCTTGACCAGCTGATTGGCCCTTCTGCAAGAATGAACAAATATATTGATGTGGAATTTCTTTCTGTGCTATCACCTGCCCAATCACTGTCAGTAAATCCAATCAAATCAAGATCAGATTTTTCTTTATAGAAGATCCCATGTGTCCCTGTTCCCTGAACAAAGTTAAGGATCCTTTTGGCTGCTTTCCAATGGATCTCATGAGGCTGATCCATGTATCTAGAAGCCACACTTACTATATAAGAAATATCAGGTCTAGTATGTGTAAGATACAACAAACATCCAATTAATTTCCTATACAGTGTATTGTTTACCATAGGTGAAGAATCAGCTTCTTCCAACTTCACTCCTGAAAGGAAAGGAGTCTTGCTTGGTTTGCAATCCTTCATTTTGAATTTGTTCAGCAAGTCCAAGGAATATTTGTACTGGTGCACCTTGATTCCAAATTTGGTTTGTGCAATCTCAAGCCCCAAATCTATCATGGAGAAGGCTTGGTTCATTGCACCCTTCAAGGAAGCAATCTCATCCTTTGAGCTTCCTGTAATGAGAATGTCATCAACATATAACACAATGATCATTAATGAACCATTTCGATCTGATTTGCACCGAACAAAATTCAGTGATAGCAAGAAGCTATCAATCTTGGCATACCAAGCCCCGGGGTCTTGCTTTAGCCCATAGAATGACTTTCTCAACCTGCACACAAGAGAAGGGTTAGTAGAAAATCCTTGAGGATGCTGCATATATATCTCTTCAGTGAGATATCCATTCAGGAAGGCACACTTTACATCCATGTGATGTACCTCCCATTGCTTTGAGGCTGCAATGGCTAAGGATAGCCTGATGGAGTCCATCTTTGCCACTGGTGCAAAGGTCTCATTGTAATCTATGCCATGAACTTGTGAGTAGCCCTTGGCTACCAATATGGCCTTGTACTTCATAGGTGAACCATCAGCATCAAATTTGGTCTTGTAGACCCACTTACACTGAAATAACTTCCAACCTGGGGGAAGATCCACTAGCTCCCATGTGTTGCTCTTCTGGAGTGAGCTGAACTCTTCCTTCATGGCTGCTTTCCATCTTGGATATCCTACTGATTCTTCATATGTTTGAGGATTATATTCCACCATCAAATATCATTTCTCAGCAAACATAGGATCCTTCATGCACAGACCACTCTCAAATTGAGATCTAGTCCTCCTTGGGTCATTGGGATCCCCAGCTAGCTCTCCTGTTGCATGTAGTGTATTGGCTGCCCATTTTTGCCTTGTAGGGCTATTAGGGTCTGAAATAAACTCATCACTATCAGACATATCAGAATCAGCATGTTCAACAAACTCTTCACTTACTTTCAGAGGTTCAGGTGGTGAAGAGGTTTCTCCAACTTCCACTGCTGCAAGGGGTTCTTCTTGAAACTGAACACACCTTTCAATGAAGGCTTTGTTTGTGCTCAAATTTATCAGCTTGTACCCTTTTGAATATTCAGAGTATCCAACAAATAGACACTCTTGGCTTTGGGGCTGCAAATCCTTTCTCTTTTCTGTTGGAATTCTAGCCCAAGCCCTTGAGCCAAAAATCCTGAAATGGGTCACATCTGGCTTGTGCCCACTCCATGCTTCGAAAGGAGTCATGCCATCAAGATGTTTATGAGGCAACCTATTCTAGATATAGTCTGCATAGTTGATAGCTTCGGCCCAGTACTTTGGTGGCAAAGTTTTGGCCTCCATCATGCATGTTTCCATCTCCTTCAGTGATCTGTTCTTCCTCTCGGTAACACCATTCCGCTGTGGTGTGTAAGGGATAGAATGCTACATCTGAATACCTGCATCTACACAATAATTAATAAACTCAAACTTGACATACTCACCACCATTGTCAGATCTGAGGACCTTGAGTTTCCTCCCAGACTAGTTTTCAACCAAAGCCTTAAAGACTTTGAAGAGGCCAAAAACTTTAGACTTGTGTTTCAGGAAGTAAACCCAACAATACCTGGAAAATTCATATATGAAAGTCAATGCATATTTTTCCTGACTCATGGACATATGAGGGAATGGTCCAGCAACATCAGTGTGGGTCAGCTTGAGGGGTGCAGAGGTTCTCTCATGACTACCTCTCTCAAATTTATGCTCTGGGTGTTTTCCTAGGATACAACCTTGGCAGACTCCTTTGAAAAAATTTATCTTGGGAAACCCTATGACCATCTCTTTTTCATTAAGATCAGAAAGATACTTGTAATTTAGGTGGCCAAATCTTTCATGCCAAATCTTGCTTGCCTCATTAGCATGAATCAGAAGAGCAGAGGGGTTTGAGTAGGGTAGGAAGTGTGAGAACATGTATACCTTTTGAGCATGATTTGCAACTCCTTTTGCAGTGACTTTACCACTTGATATCTCTGTGATCTCAAATTCATCAGGGGAGAATATGACCTTATTTGGAGACCCAGTGTGATTCATTTGGTACAATGATAAGAGTTTGGAGGCAAGAACAGGCACATACAACACATTGCTAAACTGACCATGATCAAGATCAATCCTCCCTTTGCCCAAACTTTCAGTGAGAGAGTCATGTCCTAGTACTATAGGTGGTCCCTTCGACATGTCAAGTGAGAATAATGGATCCTTGGTCGAAACCATGTGTCTTGAAGCTCCAGAATCAATGATAAAACTGGGTGAGCTTGATGTGCCAGCAACCAATGCATGAACTCTCTCTCTGTCATTTGAACTTAATCCTCCTTCTCTCTTCTTTGAGCTTTCTGGAAGGGAGATGTCATTCTTCTCCATGAGTTGGGTCAGCATGTCTATTTTCTTCTTCATACAAGAGCTTTTAGTGTGATTTCCCTTATTGCAGTATGCGCACTTGCTCATTTCTCCTTTGTTTTTCTTCTTCTGGTAGTTCTTCTTGGAACCTTGTGGCTCCTTTGGAGACCTGTTCTTGTCTCTCTTTTTCTTAGGTGGCTTTTTATCTTTCTTTTTTCTTTTTGAATCCACCTTCAAATCTCCAGCAACCAGAGCTTGGTCTTTGGATGGTTTGATGGTGCCCATCATCACCAGCTTGTCCTGTTCTTGTGTGAGAGATTCCATGAAATCTGCAAGGGTAGGAATCTTCCAGGTTCGAGCTGTCCACTTTGTGGCATAGAAGGTTGAAACAAACACTGAATAGTCAGGTCCAAGCTTTGAGAGAATGGCCAATACCAGCTGTTCATGTTTCTTTTCGATCCCACATTGTTTTAGCTGCAAAACAAGAGCTTTGAACTTGGAGAAATAGAGTTGCAGAGATTCAAAGCTATTGGGACTCAGGGAGATCAGTTCATTTTCGATTCGATGTCCCCTCATCTCATCTTTATTTCCAAAAAGATCAGTAAGCTTCTCCCATAATTCATTTGGTGATGTCAATCCATCAAGATGGAAAAGGAGGTCTCTGGAAATACTCAGACACAAGAGACCAGAAGGCCTCATCCCTCCTGTTGTGCCATTTTATCTTCTCTGCAACTGCATTGGGCTCTGCTTCTATTGACATAGTCACCCTGTAGAGGCCTTTTACTCTCAACATTATTTCCATCTCTTCTTTCCATTCAAAGAATTTGAAGGGAGTCAAGATGATCTTCTGAGATTGATCCATAGCTTAGAAATTGTCCCAGCTGTCAATAGAAGGCTCCCGCTGATGTCGAACCTGCAAATTTTTTTTGATGGAGAGAAATCTATCTACAATGTCTTTGATACCATGTGGAAATTGAACCCGGGGATAGAACAATTTTACTCACAACAATTATCAATTGATCATGCAAAATCACTCACAAAAGAGACTGAAAATGGAGCTAAACACTAAACTGTATTAACTCAGTGTACAATAGCCAAACCTGTAACATAATAGGTTTCTGCATTAAATAATTACATAGGATATTTGAATGCATGAGGAGGAAATTCGAATCTAGTCAAAAGCAGGCTTACTAAAATTAAGCAATTCCCCCATAGGTGCATAAAGTAGTTTCCAAATTAGTCATGGAGCTCACGAATTGGAAAAATCACTTAGGCAAGCTAAAGAGTGATGGAATGAAAACTCATACATGCTTTTCAAAGAATAAAAGAGTGCAGGACGTGGAGGACAAAAAACTAGTTCACCTCACCTAGTCAAACTTTCCCAATTGCCTTAAAGCACTGAAAAAGCAGGCAATAAAGCAGAAAAAGTAGAAGGGCACCTAGGAGACCAGGAATAAAGTAGAATTGATTCCTTGAGGTTTCCCATGTGCTACATGAGTCAAAATAGGAAAGTTTGACCACTATGGATAGGCAAATGACAACTTGCATAAGGTGGGACACATGAAACTAGGCAAATAAGACAAAAATGATTAATTTAATGTCTAAGGTAGGTAACTATGGGTTGATTATTCTAACACTTTCTTGGATAGTATGGTGTTGATCCAACTTAATTCAAATGGGTTTTTATTCTAATTTTTAGCTGAGTATGACATAGTGCACATTGTTGGTAAGTGCCCTAGTTTTTGGACGAAGCTTGTTGGTAAGTGCCCTAGTTTATCAACATTCGATCTGCGAGATATGTGGATAGTTGACTCATGATTAATGAGATATCAAAATAATTTCTGAGTATGACATAGTGCACATTGTTGGTAAGTGCCCTATTTTTTGGACGAAGCTTGTTGGTAAGTGCCCTAGTTTATCAACGTTCGATCTGCGAGATATGTGGATAGTTGACTCATGATTAATGAGATATCAAAAGAATTTAATCATATTGGGTGGACTATTAAAACCTACCTTTCGGATGTATATCAAGCCATGAATACAACCATACTGAGGATTTGTGTCTAGTGAACCCAAAAAGAAACTTGGTCCCACCCTCATACACTCAAGCTGAGAATAGGGTTTGCTAATATCTCACCAGTACCATACTCTAATGCTACTACTGGAATGAATTAAAGGAAAGGATATATATATACATTATAAATTTATTCTCTTGGAATTCTTGGCCTAAAAATACTTTAGATCTATTTTTAAAAATATTTGTGAAAAGACTGGATTCTACAACTTACTAACTCAAAAAAAATCAAAAGTTTATTTTCCAAGTTATTCAATCATAGAAACAACTTGGTAAATCAAACTAATTAAGGTAAGTTTATAGATCAGATTGAACAATGTTTTCCTGAATGTATGGTAATCACCATCATCAACTAAATGTGCATATGAGCACATGCATAAATACCCAATACATAGTTCAATCAAACTAAAGTAAACATAATTATACCTTGATTTGTGGAGCTTTGCACTGTCTTCTTCTGCTTTACCTTTCAAAACATCATTCAGCATACTTCAAATTTTTTCTTGTTGCAATAATACCATGTTAGGACCCATCAAATAAATAATTGTATGTTTATGAAAATAACAAAACCAATCTAAATAAATACAATACTATTACAATGTAAATGACAATACTATTCAACTACTCAAGTAAATTAATTGTTAATAATAGATCACCTGATAAAACATGGAGAACAAAAAACACTATGTATATAAGGCCATTGATCACATCAAAACACCATTTCTTTCCTCTTAACTATGAAAATGTTTCTCAACGCTATTTGTAACAAGTTCCAATGGAGGAGTCAAATAGCAATAGTAAAATTTAAACACTACAATTATAGAAATAACTGTTTTTAATGTATTCTTTCTTACCATTCATTGAGCTCCTCTATATTTCGAGAATAATTTAGTATTCTCTACTAAACAGGACCAACCATGTGAAGGTGGAATCTCTTATGGCCCCTTCCCCCCCCCACATCACTCTCAATTCCCCAAACCCAATGCATCTACTTGCAAATAACAATTTACTGCAAATTATTTCACTCATTAGCTGAAAGAAGCTTTCATTAAATCACTCTTTAAATCATTCATTAAACCATTCAATCATTCAACAGCTGAAAAAACATTCATTAAACAAATAATTAAATCATTCATTAAACCATTCATTTAGTCAATAGCCGATAAAAAAAATCAGTGAACCATTCATTAAAGCATTCATTTAATCTTTCATTCATGAAATAGAGGAAAAACAATGTAATTTTTTTTTATTATAAATCAAAATTACTCAAAAAAATTTAGTCACTTCCTTTTTACTTTTCTTCTCTTTACATATTTATCTAGAAGCGCATCTTCCAGAATCTACTCATTGGTCTCCCTACTAGACTACTAGCAAGTTTGAACTTGTGGCGAGGGGCTATGAATTTTTGCATTAATGTCAAAATGTTTCATTAATTTGTTTTTATTTTTGTAAATACAAGTAATTCATTTAAAAAAAATTACAGAGGTATTTTTTTAACTTGGCATGGGAACATCACCATGTTCATCATTATCATGTACAGGCTCAACTTGTTCAGTGTTATATGCATCTACATGCGATGCAGTTGAATTGTGGATAATTAGAATTAATGTTCATCATATGCAATTATATATACAAAATAGTAGCATATCAATAAATTCATTACCAGGAATCAAAGCATGATCTTTGTCTGGTTGGTGTACATTATCCTCGACATGAACAGGATCATTACTTTCCTACTCAAAGAGAAATAAATAATTTATGTTCATTTTTTATAACAAATAAATTGCATGAGAATTAATAAATTATCATTAAATGATATAGTTTTTATATACCTGTGCACCAGATGGATCAGCAAAAGATTGTGTAGTATGCCCAGACAGGCTTCTCTGACATTCAACAACGGCATCAAAGCCCTATTTGAAGCCAAGATTTATGTCTTCCTCAGTGGGAAATTCTTTGAACCGGACAGCCTACATATTTTCATGATGTCATTAATTTTACAATTTTATCCAGAATAAAACAAAAATAATTTTCTATATATTATTTGGATGCAGTTTCGGGTTTTCGATACTTACCTATCTGGCCGCCAAATTCAAATAACCACCAAGCCTAACACTACTACATTTCGATCCAAAATCCGACGGAAAAATCCAATGGCGCGTGGATTTCTTTTTTTAAACTTACCAAAAATCACAAGGATAAATTTTTTTTTGGTAAATATGGCCATAAGCGTCGCTTAAGCGACAACTAGTTTCATAAGCGTCGCTTAAGCGACGGCTAGTCTCATAAGTGTCTCTTAAGCGACGGCGCTTCAAATTGACAATCATTTAACAATTATTTAACATGGAAGAAGAAGGTGATAAGTGTCGCTTAAGCGACGGATCCTTTAGTTGGTAAGCTTGGAATCCAATAAATTCTTTACAATGTCCACTGCATTTGGGCACTTGCCAAAGTAGCAATATTCTTACCCTCATGCTCCTTTGTCCTGGTTGTTCTGGCTTTATTAAAAGGAGAATCTGTGTTACTTCTTCAATGTCGAGCATAAGAAATAAGCAATATAAACAACATATCAACTCGTTATAAATGAATTGATATTCTATTGCAACAAGATAGGGTTGAACAATTTCTTGAATAGGACATGCAACTCACTACTCCCTACAAAAAAATTTCCCATGTGGATTTCTCATCAAGATGTTAACTAATTGCACTTGTGATTATATCTTAACTAGGGCC
>LPNX010415343.1:40773-66590 GCA_001517045.1 Pseudotsuga menziesii | reverse complement strand
ATTGACTTTCTACTTCCCTTTCTTGGTTACCCTTTGGCTATTTGCAAAAGCTGCAATAGTGCATTCCGTGGCTGGATCGTATGCAGGCAAGAAACTTACAATTGCAAATCTTCTTACCATGATTCGCAGGATCTGGAAACGTGTCATACTGACTTATTTCTGGGTATGTATCACCATTGTTGGATGCATTGCTACTTTTCTCCTTCTGCTTGTGATTCTGGTGAATGTGGTGGTTTACATGGGGTTTTGTTCAAGCTGTGCTATCTATGCTGTGTTTGGATTAGGCGTAATTTTTTCTATGCTGTTTGCACACATTTTGATTATCTGCAATTTGGCCAATGTGATCTCCATCTTCGAAGATTGCCGGGGCTTGGCAGCATTGTTTAGATCCATGTATTTAATCAAAGGGAGGACCCAAGTGGGTCTCATGATATTCCTGGGAACATCTATTGGGACTGCTTTTGTGGAGAGCCTCTATGAACATAGAGTGAAGGCTTGAATTATGGTGATGTGTATTCCAGGATCTGAGAAGGTCCTCTGTTGGTCATCATGTATACTTTTGTGGTGCTTATTGATGCCATGATGAGCTGTATCTTCTATTTCACTTGCAAATGTTCAAGCTCGGAAAGTTTTGACAGCCATTCTCTGCTGGAACACAGTTCTAGTTTTTCTGGATCAATGGAGCAAACTAATGGGAATGATATCTCCCCATCAAAGATATTGTTGGGAAGCTAGTGGATCACTTACCCTGTAGAGAGGGTGAAAGTTGCTGTACATTTTTTATTACCCTTCCGAACCTCATTGAAGCTACATCTCCGTCAGGCAGATATAAGGTATTGTTTCTCCTAGATTTTTATTTGGATGCATCTGTCATATTAGATGCTGGCATGACTTTCGTTTAAAATTCATACTGTAGCCATATTCTTTACCTTGTTATTGAATTGATGATCGGACAATTTTATGTTATCTAGTCCACACCATGTTTCATGTGTTTGCCAGCCATAACCTCGGGTGCATATACATTGCCTCCTCATAGGGCAGATTCCTCTTCTATTATTAGTGGTTCATCACATGTGAGCTTTTTTTCAATCTGTCTGCAAATTCCTCATTCATTTTGGAAGATGCCATCTCTTGTATCTTCCAGACCACAGTCAAACTTATTTATGCTACTTTTGAGGTATTCAATTTCAGTAAGGATGTGCGTTATAAAGTTAGGTTGCCTCTCTTAAACACTCTTAATTCTCCCAAATTTATTGGGATGCTTTTTACCCTCTTCGTCAATTATTTCCAGTCTGCTTCCCAGCCCCCCCAGGGCTAGTCATGCCTCTTCCTGGTGCTTACTGGGTCTTGCAAAGAATCCAAGTAGGAGAGATGGTGAAGACTGGCTTCTTGTATGAAGTGGTCAAACCATGCTTGGCTCAAGTGGAGCTTGGGTTCTCTTGGGAAGAATTTCTCTGAATTGGCTTAAATATTGAAGCAGGAGCATTCCCCAAAGATAGTGTCCCTTCTGCATTTCAGGGATGCCTCCTTTTCCCCTGTGGCTGAATTCTTGGTGGTAGACATGGGAGTGAAGAGAACTAAGAGATGAAATCTGAGTTGTAGATGTTGGAGCCTGCAAAAGGATGGGTGCTGAACAGAGAATATCAATGTCTTTGTTGAAAGGTGTGATGGCCATGATCTAAAAGAGAGCGTATGCTGAGTTCATATGTGCTGGATAAGTTGGCATAGAGATTCTGAAATAAATGGAGGGGCACCGATATTTGAAGTATTAAAGCTAACAAAGACAAAGTGGCCAAACAAGTGCAAAAGTTACAACCATGGGGTGGCTAAAGGGGGTGCTTTACCATCCTTGGCAATTTTGATTTCCAGTCATCTTCCATGGTCAAAGGATCTGGAAGTCAGATTTACATCTCTGCAACTCTTTGTCATGGGTGCCCAAATATGCTAGGAGGCCAACCACATTATTTGAAAAATGCCTGATGTGGATGAGAGTTGCATTTCCGAGTGGAGTTGGCTAATCTCTAGACCATTTGCACCTTTTCAGGCTAGTTTGGTCGGAATCCGGCAACACGATTTGTTGTTGAAAATGAGATTTTCAGTGTTAAAATTGTAATTTTTCCCACAGAAATGGATTTAGGATCCTCAATTAGCCTTGGGGCACCCAAATTATGCAATTCCAATCAATGAAAACTATCCTTTGAACAATTTCAGCCGGATTTTGGCCAAAAAACTCACCGGAGAAAAGGTGCAAATGGTCTAGAGTTTAGTTTACTGCTTTTTGAGTTCTTTAGGGTGTCTTAAACCTAGTTAAGCTGACCTCAAAATTCTCATCAGATGTTTTGATCAATGACGATATCAAGTCACCTTCCAGATTCGAAAGCAAGCATAAATTCAAAACAAACCCATGTCACCTTCCAGTTTTCCATCATTTTCACTCACACTTCAGAGGTATTTGGAAGTATCCTTCAAAATGAACAGGCATGTTCTTAGCTTGTTATTGAATGATCTAGTTGTCAATTTGTCATACTGTATTCTACTTAATAAGTATGCCCTTATAAACAATTTCATTGGTAGAATAGTGAAATGTATTGTTTTGAATCCAATATTGTTATTATTTTGTCTGTAAAGGACGTTAGCTGGAAACGTTTGACACTTTCTAGGCATAAAAAATGTTTATTTATTTATTTATTTGCCTTTAGTGTTTGAATTCCATATTTATTTTATTTCTTCCACTCAGTTAAATCGCTTATCAACAACAATACTTGTCAAACTGTAAACTGAATAGAAAATCTTCAAAGGGCATATAGATCTCTAAGAACTTAGAGAAGTTTAGGATTAGTATTGTGAGTTGTATACTTTTGGAAGTTGGCCCTAACTTTATCTTTTCTTTTGGTTTTATGAAATAAATAGGTAATACTCCTCCACCCAAGCCTTGGGAACATGTTGGAAGTTCATCTAGGCCTTCTCCATTTAGGCCTTCTTCAACTGGACCCACAAGTACTGTGGTCGAGTCATCTGGAGTAGAAAAAACAAGAGAGAATTATGATACTGAAAGAAATGTGCCACTTGCTAATAGAAGCACTGTTGGTCGACCTATGCCAGCAAGACCTTGGGAGCAGGGTAGCTACGGAAGTAACTATGGAGGTAAATGTGTTGCATTATATCCTGTTTAACTAATGTACTCATAATTTTTTGAGTTTATTTCAGTAAGTTAAAACTTAACACTGGTCATGTTAGCATTAGTATCCACTATCAGTACAAGCTAGCAGTATTGTTGCATATTGTTTTTTAAATTGTATTTGTGTTATTATGATGTTCCACATTTGACAACCTTGTATTCTGCTGAATTCAGGGAATGGTTCTACGACAAATTATAATTCAGGTTATGGTTCTATGACAAATTACAATTCAGGCTATGGTTCCGGCCTTTATGGATCCAACAATTCATATGGGGGAATGGGAGGAGGATATGGAGGGTTGGCAAGATCATATGGTGGTGGTCTTTATGGCAACAATATGTATAGAGGAGGATATGGTGGATCAAATGGGTTTGGTGGAATGTATAATAATGGGATAGGGGGGGAAATGGGTGGATATGGCATGGGTCCTAGAGGTCCTTATGACAATGGAAATGGTGATCCAAATGATCCATTTGGTGGACCACCTTCACCACCAATCTTTTGGCAGTCTATGCTTCGTGTGGTGAGTCCACTCTTGCTTTATTTTCTTGTCTTCTTTTTACTTTTGTGTCAGCATAAGATGTACAACTTATTTCTGATCTTGAAATGAATGAAAAAATGCACTGAGTGGATGAGTGGAGGATGTACAATCAAATATTATTTCTCAAATTACCTATTATACCACACTTCATTTGATGCTTGAAATTTTTTGTTTTATTTTTTCTCCATCTCTTTCTTTTTCTTTTTGTCTGTGTATGTGTTCTTGGATGCATTTGTGCGCACAGTCTGGCATTACCTTACATTTTGGACCAGGAATGGGTTTTGTTGAGAGTTTCCATATCTCCAGTTGAGGGCCACAGTGTCTCCTTTAGGTATGATCATTGTATGTTTTGTTGAAACCATGTTGACCTTGAGCTCTCTAAAATTTTCTATTTATTTTCCCAGGGACTATATTTCCCCTTTCTTCTGGAGTTGGATGGAACTAAAGAACAAATAAAGTAGTCACCTGCTTCGGAACATCTTATTGTTTCACAGAGATGGTTGCTTAGAAGTATGGATATTTCTCCAAACAATGGTTGCATGGGTTCCCTTAAACTAGTATGTTGTTATAAACTATCCTCACAACCCTTAACTTGTAGCAAAATATGAGGTAATCTGACCTTAACAAGGTCCATACACATGATTATATTCACAAATCATGAGCATGAAGACTTATTACTGGCACAAAAACTTGTTTAAGACCCCCATATCATTGTCATGGACTGTCATAAATCCATTCTTAATTGCAAAAGATTTGAATTGTAGGATAAAAATTTGTCATCACCCAAAACTATCCTCTCATCCTTTAACAATACTGAATGACTAGCCTCTTCCTCTTTGGGGATAGATAACTTGAAAGTATTCTCATTCTCCATGCAACCTTCATCCTCAAGATCAGAGTCACTGTCAGATGGCTGAAGATGATTCCTCTCATCTAAGAGAGGCAAGAATGGATCAACGCCGCTAGCCCCTCAATGATGTAGTGAGGCAAGTATGCTTTCGCAGTAGGAACATCAAATGACAGGAATGCCTTCTCTAGACCCACATGCAATGCATCAAGAATATGATCACAAAGTTCTCTTGATTTTGAATCAGATGAAGGTGACACCAGAGCATTGATGAAAGCAATAGCTGAATCTCTTACTGAATTAGAGACTCCTGTTGGCAAATTACCTATAGTTGATTGAGCAGTATATCCCGGAACTTGTTGGATTGGTTCAACATCAATTAGTCCTCAGTGTTCCCCAAATAAAACTTAAGCAAAATGAATTTACTAGGATCCATTCTCAGGAATTCCACCATATCAGTTGCACTTGTAAGTAGATGCTCTTTAATAGATAAGTTAACCTCCTTGCTTGAGTTCATCTCTTTTACCAGGCTTTCCATGTTCTTCAACAAAAATAGATCACTATACATACATCTCTCTTCTATAGAGGGAATTAAATTATTGAACAGGATTCTACATTTATCATGTATACCCTCAAATAGCCTGTCAAACTTTATGGTCATTATGACCTCAAGCAAACTATTGAAAACTTCTGCATCAACCTCAATTCCCCCTAATGCATCTCTTGCTCTAAAAAATTGCTCAATTGTATACAAAAATCCCAGGTCTAACTGGTGATTAAGGTTTGAAATACACTCAGATTACTCATTCATTGCTATTTTACTCCTGCTCTAGCGCCCAGAATTCTTGTTTAGGACTATTAGCCGATTATTGCTGGTTAGGGCTAGAAAAACTTCTAAACTGCGCCCAGAATTAAAGTTTAGGTTGATAAAAGGGCTTATACAGCTGTCTTGCTGCCCAGAACATCCCAGAACACCAAATTTAAGGCTACTGTAACAATATAACTTGCCCAGATTGCTGATTTTTTGCCCAGAAGTGTTGTACAAGGCTAAATCAGGACTGCCACAAGAAGGAAAATGGCCACTTATGCCCAGAACCAGTCTTACTGCTGTTTCCTTGAACAAACTTGCTCACAATGTGCCCAGAATTACCCAGAGATGCCTCTTAGCTCTGTTCATTGCATCTGTTATGTACCCCAGAGATGCATACTTTATTCGTCTTGTTCTAATAGGTTCTTGTTAAATTATTGTTAAATACTTGCCCAAACATGAGGTAAGAGGGGCTAATATATGCCCAAAACTGCTTCCAAAGTTTGAAATGTGCCCTCAAAATCATCCATACAAAGCTTTAAGCACTGATTTTTTGTAAGTATGCAAACTGAAATGGTAAACCATCTAAACTGCTGGTCCAATCTTCTCTTCAAAGTCTAAATTTGTCAGTTGTCTCTGAATATACCCATGCCTAGAAATGCTTATTGCTGTTTGAAAATGAAAGTGTACTCAGATTTTCCCTGTGTATTTTTACTCTCATCAAAACAAGTGTCCCATAAGAGATTCGAAATATTTGTTTACTATTGAAGTGATTTCTCCTTGCACCTGCCACCCCTGTCATGTGGACTGTGTTATAATTTATAATGTGTTAACATTTTAGATTATGAAGTATGGTTTTCATCTTATTCTTTATGTTATGATTCAAGATCATATTTTCCTGGAAAAAGTTCTTCCAACATATTTGTATGATTTGCACATTGATTCACTAGGTCTTCTACTTCCTGCTCCCATTTGATGACATTACCATTTATATTCCCGGTCATGCTCTGACGTGAAATTGTATGGGACTTGTAGGTGTTTCTCGTTACTACCACATCCAAACATACTACATCCATGTAGGAGTTTTGTTGATGTTAGAGCAGCCAAGTCCACCTATAGACATCCAAAATGTCTAATTAAATGTCTTATAACCGTGATTATCTCCCAGTATAGGTTTTTGCCAATCAAATAAATTGGCAATCCTGTTCATTTGTACCATATTTCATGGCATATTCATTGTGATTTTGACTTTGCTAATGAAATTATAATGTGGTCTTGTGTGAAGTTTTTATATATGAAATGCTGATTTGTTCATTTTGACAGGCTTGTTGGAGGCTCCGGGGACATTAAGCTTACTAAAGATGGGAACACCCTTTTGAAAGAAATGGTAAGTTTTTCATATACTAATGAGGTTTCGGTGAATAACATTTGATTTTAATAAGATACTTGGTAGATTATTCAACTTTCTCATTTTTGTCAAGCTTAAGATCATCGGCCATGTCCCTGAAAGAAGGTGAAGTAGTCAATTCTAGTTATATTATTTAAGTGTTTACTTCAATTCTCTATGATGTGCATTGTACTGTACATTATCCATTTAGTTTTCCTTTGTTCATGAATCTGTAGAAACGGGACTGGTAATAAGCAATTTGAATATTAAAATGAGTAATAGCCTTGAAGGTTGGCTATAGGAAAGATTAACCAATTATTGTTACAACTGAATTTTAAGCTGAATCTCTTTGTTTGAACTGAATTTAATATCAACTTAGATGTTTTAATATCAACTTAGATGTTGGTTGTTGTCTCTTTTAAACTTTTAGTAAAATCAAACTCAAGGCTGGAATTAAATGGTACTGTGTGTAGGAATATGGAGTCTACATATTGATAGACACGTACATGTGTTGAGAGAATAATAAACTTTCAAAAATTTAAATGCCAGGAAAAGTACCTCATAGGGACCTTGAGGTAGGCTATGTGCAATACATGTACTGCTCTCTCGAATTAATCATCTCCCAATACATCAATATATAGCATCCTCATATGGTCATGGTGGTTTAACCACCTTCACTAGCCTTAATATTTAATATTTCATTTGTCACATCTAGTCAGTATATTACACAACATGGTAATTCCTTCTAAAATTTTTGCTGTAGTGCTAAATTTCATGGATGATGGTGCACCACACAGTTGAAAAAGTCACCAACTCTGCCAAGTACTCTTGAGTCAATCTCTGCTACTCTACTTGGTCCCATGTCTGTCATTTTGCTGGTGAGTCAAACTTGCCAGAAGCGAGTCAGACCTGTAAGTACTCATTGGTGAGACCCTGATCACTGATTAACTTGTGAGTTGTTTTCTTCTCTCTGAGTCCAACTCACAAGTGGATGGAAAAATTCATGAGTGTCAAAATATAATTTCAAAAAGGAAAATAAAATCCCTCCTTTTTGAATGAACTTGATGCCATGTTTTTCCTAATTTTTTGTCAATTTTTTGCTGAGACCAAGTTGAACTGTTGAACTCTCACACTCCAACCTTGTCATATCATTCTCTGAACTGAGTCTGTAGCATAACCACAAAGGTTAAAATGAGAAAAATAACATATTTATAAGTTTATAACTAATGTATCTTTTGAGATACAGTTGTCTGATGGGAGTTTTGCATTCTCTATATCGAGTGCATTGTAAGGCAAAATAAAAGTATGTGGGATTTATTTAGTTCTTTAATATGTATGATGGTGCTGTGCTTTGGAGGACTCTTGGAATTACAGCCCATCCGTTGAGTGTTACCGTTTCTCCTTGAAAAAGTAACAATGACATTGGATGATGCCAACAGATATGTGATGCTTCCTGTGATATACAGCATAGGATTGTAGAGTGACCATTACATGAATATTATACAACATAACCTAGATACAATATATGGATTTTATGTAGTTCCTGTAACATATAAACATGAAAACAATTTTCAGATGTTTAGAAAACAATTTTTAATAACATCAACGAATGAGCATAACAACCAATCAGATTGGCGGGACCCCAAGTAGATGGACACCACTGCCAAGACAAATCTCCAAGAAGACAAATATCAAATCCAACTAGAACAAAATTTCTATAAGACAAATCTCAAAGCCAGCTAGAACAAAATTTCTATAAGACAAATCTCATTGTGACATATTTGTGCTCATACAATGGATCGTGGGAAACATATGACAGTATAAATTTGGAATACTTACGTAGACTCAAGTATTTATCTAGTTATATTGTGGTGATAAATTGATCCTTCTAGTTTAGGTGGTTGAGTGCAATCTAAGCTGTCCAGATTCCAGAGTTATTTCTGTCAGTTTTACCATCTGTCTTTGGGATCAATAAATGTGTTATTCTCAAATAGGACTAATTATAACCCATGCCATATTAAGAGTTTGAGTGCATTCTCTGTCATAGATATAATATTGTTTTGGTAAATGCAGGGGAAGCTGTGGGAATGGTTTCTTTTCCTATGAAAAATGATACAAATTATTGGGCATCACAAACATCACTTTCAAGATTCATGCAAAAATCTTCTGCTAGAAGTGCCCATACATTTGGCTTACAGCCATTAAAGAAAAGGGTAAGATATAATAATCCTAATGTTTCAACTTGGGGAAATTTTTATGCAATTTCTTTGTTTGTCATTTGACATTTTGGATGTTCATTTTTTTTATGTTGCAATATGTCATTTCCAGTGTCCAAATGATGACGGGATTGAATGTTCAAATTGTGGATTAATATCCCTCACTACTTTCTACTTCATTGCTGAAGGAGATAAGAGCTTGAAAGGGGACTCCGGGAATAGATTTAGCAATGGTGAAATTGGTTTGATGGTTTTTTGGTCGAAATGTAGTAGTGATATGGTGTTCCCCAGAACCATATACCTCATATAATATTGATCTCAACATTGGCTACATATTGAAAAGTGAAACTCATCCAACCTTTAGGAAGGATATTAAAGGAAGGACCATAACCAATGGCTAGAACCCAAACCTTTTGAATCTATTTGTTGGGATTGTACATCAACATACTTCTACCAAGAAAAAACCCAACTAGTGTAATCCACAAATAATCCATAATCCGGGATACCTAGAAATCTTCCCCAACACACATACGAACCAAATCAACCCTTTTCTTTATAACCGTTTGGGATCATTTATTAGTGCCAAGCTTGAGATGATTATCCTTCTTCTTTGAATCTCCCTAGTCCTAACGAGAAATTTAACATCTAGACTCTTCTTGATACAACCTTTTCCTTTAGCCATTGTATAATTAAGCCCACAAACCACTGAAGGTTAAGTTTTTGAACAGAGTTGTTTATCAGCCATACAAATATTTGAGTCCAATAGAAAAGGGTCTAGAAATGAGTTTCTATGTGCACTATTACAAATAAGTTAACCCTCCATAGTGACCCCATTCACAAAATTATGATTCGAGAGGGAGGTAGTGTGAATTGTGACCCCCTACCCTAACCCATTATATATAATGTCAAAATAACTTAAATAATCTGTTACCATAACTAACATGATAGTTTTCACCTCCTTGTGAGGTTTTAATGAAGTTTCAAATGTCAGTACTATTTTCTCCCTTGCGGCATCCAATTTACCTCCCACCCCAAAATATTCCACCCCTTTGCGATTGGGAATATGGTATTCAAATACATCTCTAATCCACCGAGTGGATTAACCATGTAGTCCAACAAATCCTCATATTCTCCCTCAAATCGACATAGAGTAACAATAGTGTTTAGTCTCATCCCATCAACCCCACTTCTAACATGTTCTTATATAATTATTCATAAGCAAGAGTGAATATACTTGCATGGGCTCCATTGCTAATCCGCTTCTGTGACTAGCCACCCCCGAGCCAGATCATGATACCATGGGGGAAAACTCCATTTATCAGGGATTATTATTATTTTTTTTAAATACAATACCGTCGCTTAAGCAACGCCTGTAGCCGTCGCTTAACCGACGGCCTGAAGATTTTTATTTTATTTTAAATTGACAACCATCACTTACCCAATGGCTATAACTGTCTCTTTACCGATGACTACATTTTATAACCGTCGCTTAACCGACGGCCTGAAGGTTATTTAAAAAAAAAAAATTCACTACCATCGACGAAATTCTATCGCTTAACCGACGCTTTACATTTAACCGACGGTAAACATAGTTGTCGCTTAACCGATGGATTGGAAGGATGTCAGATAACCGATGATAGACCATCGACACTTAAAAAAAATCATAGTGTCATGCATGCGACAGAGAAGTGTCGAAAATCCGACAATACGGCCGTCGGATTTTTGGTCGAAATGTAGTAGTGTAAGCTTTTGTTGACCAATTTTTTTCATTCTTGTCTAGGTAGCCTTAGATGTGTCCAACAGCCTAATTAAGTGTTGAATTACATTATTTTATGTTCCAAATTTGATATAAAAACTAATAATAATAAGTCTTACCATTACATTTTGGAATGTATTCCATACCTCCTTGTTCCTGGTGGTATCTTTCCCGCTTTTCTCAGACCCTTCTATTTTCCATCTTCCACCAGGGCTTTCTACTCCCTTGATGGAATCATCAGAGGGTGCTCATACCTAGGGTTATTTTCTAGGTGAACCCTATACCAGTCTTAGACAATCTTTAGATGTTGTCCAGCCTTCTGTAGGACCTTCGATGTATCGAAGGTATCTATTCCAAACAAACCAACTAAGCGATTAGTCAGCTCATCCTTTAAATCATTTTCTTGTTTGTCCCACCTTGTATGGATGGTGGTCCCAAAGATCTCCAAGGACAAATCATTTAGATTTCTATAAAATACATCATTTCCTGCAAAACATTAATTCCATCATTAGTCAACATTAAAAAATATTATTGGTATATTAGACACAAATTATAAAAACTAAATTGAACAATCTATAATCACCTGGAATATTCTCTATCTTTATTGGAATGAGTTCTTTGTTCACCAAAAATGTTGTCACTATTGAACCAGTTCTAGTGACATGAGAAGATCAAGGAAGTGCTGCTTCAAGATCAGCATTAGTGTATTACCCTACATCCACCCCTTCTTCTGCAACATCTGTTGTGGGTTGGTCAGCATCGGCTGCACCCTCTGCTGGCCTTGGGGGTGTCATAGAGTGTGTTTTTGACTGTTTAGTGGATAAAAAGGGAGCAGTATGTGGTGTACGTGGAGTGATTTGGTCACTGAGACAAACAACACCTTCAACACCAGTGTTAAACTAAATAATTTCCTGTAAATACAAACTATTGTATTATAAGTTCAATATCATATAAAATTAAAATTTATAAATTACTAAATTAATTTACATTATTATTCTAGAACTTACTCTCAATTGTCGACATCTCTAGATCAACAATTGAATCTTTTCTTTGATCTCTTATGTTTGTGGAACTGTCAATGACAATTCAACCGGTTCCTCATTTTGTTTTTCAATGGTCTTATGTAGCACCTTTAACACGTCTATAGATGTACTAATTTCCCTATCTTTCATCAGCTACTAGACATCAAAGTATAAAGACTGTTGAGTTGGTGTTTCATAAATCGAATCCCCTGTATGCAACAGGAATATATAAAACATTGCTTAGTCTTTGAAGCAATAGTCTGCGCAAAAAATCATATTAACAAAAATTTTCTATCATGATAGATTCATAGGATTACATCTAGGTTTACCTTATGCCTAGATGATAGTGTGGTCTGATCAACACTTGGGGATTTTCCCCGATCATCCACCTGCAAAAAAAAATAGAGAACAGTATCACAATGAATGCAATCTGAAAAAACTAAAAAGTACATAACAGAAATAAACATTATGCTACATGTTTAATATGTGTACAATTTTGAAGTATTTAGAATGTGGAGTTACATTTAGGTTTACAGGTTGCCTCGAGGCTCCATTCATCTGATCAACAATTGGGGACTTTCCTTGGTAATCAACCCGCAAAAAAAATAGACAACATTATCATCATGATTGCAAACAAAAAAAAAGAAAAGATACATAACAAAATAAACATTATGCTACACAATATACATGTGTACAATTTTAAAGTATTTAAAATGTAGAATTACATTCATGTTTACCTGTTGCCCCGATGTTGCAGTCGGCTGATCAATATCTAGTTGGCTTCCCTGGTCAACACTGTGCATGAAAAATAGATAAGATTATATAAACAAACCGAATATACTAATGAAAATACATAACAACAAATATTTTTGTCCATCCTAAATTTTTACAATGGCAATGTCGATGTATATCTACCACCTTGAGGCATGTCTAGTACTAACATCCGTTGTGAGGGAGGTGCCCCTGATAGAACCCTGCATCAAAAAATACTAAAAATTGCCTAACGAAACAAAAATACTCACTATTTTTTTTTTAAAACATAACATTTTGATGTATACATGTTCCGTTGTGGATAGTGTACTCTTCTCACCTTTTGCTTGGGTGATGAGCCCCCCATCACCTCCCTGCCAAGTCAACATAGGAAATTTAATAGAAAATTATAATTATATGCTAACGAAAAAAATCATAAAGATGTTAAATTAATTAATAAAAGGTTGGGTAAATTTTTGGATTTACCACAACCATACTAACCGTGTTTGTATCTGCACGATTCAAATTGCAATTAATAAGCAGTTCTTCTCCAACAACTATTGATTTAATGGCACATACAAAGACATGGTTTCCTTCACACGACTCGAATATGCAATTGGGTTTCTTAAGTGTAGACCCTGGTTGTGTACTGTTTATAAACCCTGCAATATTCTCAGTTATTTTTGGGCTTCCATCAATGTACAATGTTGCTCCTTTATTTTGATCTTTGTCTGTCACATGCCCCAATTTTGCAAAAACAATTTTATATTATTTGATATTATTTAAAGACAATATGTTAAATTTTATGCTAAGTTGAAATTGATGACTCATCAAAGTCAAAGAAATTTAATGTAATTCTAAATATTTTAATTATAAATAAATAAAGGTGGAGACAACAGCTTAGGAAAGCTGTTAAAAGAGTGTTTACTGGTCAAATTGGTGGAGGATATTGGGTGGAGAGCAAACAGACATGTGGCAGCATCCTCAAACCACTTCCAACTGTTGCAGGTGGCAACCTCCCTACATTTGGGGTCATGATCCCCCAAGAAAGTGGGATCAGAGCAGGTGGCTCAATTAATGACAACTGACCCAAAAGACCTGGGCAATATTTATAAAAATGCCCATTGAAGAGAGCTGAGGCTTCTCATTCTAGAGAAGTGATCATTCAGGTGAATGTACTTTAGAGAAATTCAATGGAAGGGAATTGTGGAAAGAGTTTGAGGGGATAACTACTGAGTGATCTAAAGTAGCTTTTCAGCTGAAAGATCTTACTGTTGAGTGCAGAGTGTTTTACTGAGTCATTGGACTAGTCTATTGTTTGCATGCTCCACCAGTTCTCAGCCAAGAAGACCAGGAACAGGCTCGGGGGTCCCGAGGAAGCGTTTTTTGAGCGCTCTCCAAGAGTTTGGTGGGGAGGAATGACCTCCCAACGCTATTGTTGTCTATCCTAATCAGGTTCTACATTATTTTGTTTTACTGTGTTAGATAGTTAAATCTGAATCTGACTGTTAAATGAATGTTAAATATTTAGTTGTAAAATGTTAGAGTTAGTAATCGTTTAGATTATTGAATAAATGAATTTGAATTAGTAATGTGTTAAGATGGAAAAATAATTCTAATATTTTTTTTTCCACACCTGGAAGGACCAGGCTGTACTCCAGCACAAATAGAGTATTTACAGTAGATGAAGAAAATGTTAAGAGACTAAATAGAATAGATGTGGTTCTACATTTCATAATAGCAAAGTAATTTATTTTAGTGTGTAGGTTATTATTAAAAAGAAAAATAATTTGACTATCTATGTTTATTGTTCTTACAAGCTTATTTATATAAATATACTGGAAAAGAAATAGCAGTAATCTAGTACAGGTAGAAGGATTAATATGTTAAGAAAATACCCTAGCAGATAAGATGTTGTGTTTACAGATAGTAGATTATTCTTTTTATTCAAGTTAAAATATACTGGAGGTTAAATTGTATTAAGTTAGATATATTTTTCTTGTGTTTACTTAGAAATAAATTGCAATGCAATAGAAGAATCATAGTCAAGCTATATTGTTTCTATTCAATTCAGTAAAGAAATAAACTACTAATCATATAGTTTATTTACTAATAATATCAAATACACTAAGACTAACAATTACTATAGATCAAGAAGGGTTATATGAAAAGTATTTAAATTAAAAAGAATAAACTAGTTATAGAATCTATGCTTATCTTTCCAAATAAATCTAAGTAAAGTTCTTTCTATTGTTTTAGTAAATAAAACCAATAAGAATATGATAATAACTAATCTAAATATATATATATATACATCTATGTAAAGAACTGTTCTATAATTATTAATAGGTTTATACCTGCAAAATTAAGCTACAGGGTCGAAACCTTAAACTAAATATATTGTTTCAAATAAAAACAATTAAGCTATAATCCATTTATTTGGATCATTATATCAATAAACAATTAAGCTATTATAGACTGGTTACAATTCTTATTGCAAACATATGTATAGATACAATTTAAAGATATTACAATACACACCTATAATAATATTAACTTAAAACAAATTTAACAAGTAACATAACCTATTTTAAAAAGAATTATTTAAACAAGGGTTTCATTCAAGAAAACCCTAGCTCGTATTTCCTGAGCAAACAAGTAAAATAAATTACACTATGACTGAGTTACAGTCTTAAAATATTAACAATAATCTATTACAAAATATAATAAAAAGTAAAATTCTTTATTCATAGTCAAATAGGGGAAAACCCTAATTTACATAGAGTCACAAAATAGTATTACTGCAAAACGAGTCCAAGCTCGAAAGAAGTATTTTTAAAAAACCATTGTATCGTAATGACAGGCTGTAAGGCTAAATATTTTAACTAATTACAACACCCAGCTCACGGCTAGGACTACCCATCGATTTAGCGAGGGTTTGTAAATCAAATAGAACCCAACAACATTCTTAAAAGGAAAACCAAATATCTAATGGCGAAATTGGACAAGTTTCCAAGATCAGGTTTCACCATCGACAACCCTGTTACAAGCAGGGAAAGAACCCAATCGTTGAACACAAGGCTTACCGGATAGAAGCCACCACCTTCAACAACAACCAGCATCATCTTCTTCACAGTTTGCAAGTGGAGTCTCGAGTACCTGCAAAGAGAGCATAGTACTGTGTTAAATTCAAAACTCTTTCTATAAAAATAAACCTAACTATAAACCAATATTTACTGTGAGCTTTCTATTCTAGATTGAAACTAAAATATTTACCTTAATAAGAGTATCGAATAGTTTAGTGATGGGACTGTCAGCAATGACAGTGTGCATATAAAATCCCAAACCCTACTATAGAGATGGAGCACAACCAACATAGGTGAATATTAGCTTCTCACCACAATTACAAGCCATGGGGAAGGCAAGACAAAGTTTAAGATAGACTGCGAACAAGTGCAAACAACCAGTGAACTCTTGCATGGTAAAACCCACAACAATGAAGGATAGCAACAAGACCAAGCTCAAGAGACTATAGCACGTTAAACCCAGGCATTGGGGCAAGCTGGAACAAGAAGAACACTCACGGCCACCATGAAAACCTTGCAGAGTAGCTCGAAGGCTGGCGTGAAATGTGGAAGGAGAATGACAAGGCATTAGGTTTTTAAGAGTTATATATCTCCAATAAACAGATAGGAGGTGACCACGTGCCCTCAAATAATTCAAACCATTCATGGGTCGATTTCAATAGTTAGCCTGCGTTTCAATCATCCCAATTATTTAAAAAATGATTCTTATCAAAACGATGCATGAACTATAATGTATGCAATTATATATCCCATCGTTAATCATATAACATGTATATCATAATGTTGCCTAGCTTCGATTTGGCGTTTGGGTAAAACAATGATTTCTCAACATTGACCCTAGTAAAATGTGGTAACCATTTGATGTATGGAAAAATCTTGTTTAGAACCTTTGAACTAACTATAGATTTATATGCTTGTAAACATTGTTGATTATGCATGTGTATAACCCTTTTAAAGCCAACAATTCAAATGGTGATAAATTATAGAGTTGGATAGCATAATATAGAGCATAGTTATGACTTTTTCAAAGTTCAACTTTGGTTTAAAACTTTCATAGACACAAGTTGCTTCTCAACTTGTCAACGCTAGAAGTTTACCATATTTGTATATGTTGGACTAGTTAGTTTTGTGAATATACAAGATCACCTGTACTTCTTATAAGGTAGAAATTTTGATCATAATAAGAAGATCTACCATAATAGTTGTTCTAGACATTAACTTAATGTAAGAAAAGCGTTATGGTAATAATAAGAATTACAATGGAATAACGTTACTCAAGTCCATAATCATTGGAACAACATTGATTGACTTAGATTTAGGAAGTAAAGGCGAACAGTTTTCCATGAGAAACAATGTAGTTGATTTTGCACTAATCAAGCTTATAATATCAAGAAGTTTTACACGCAGTAAGTTTCCCTACAGAATGTAAATATCGATCAGTTTGGTACTTACGTAAATAATACGATAATGTATATGATACAATAGTACATGCAGTACGACATTGACGGGGAAGCTAATAACCTGTTAGTGAGCAACTGATTTGTATATATAAGTAATAGGTTGATACTTACCATAACTAATAAGTTAAAAATGAAATCAAATTTATTCTATTGAAAATCTTTACCATCAATATTGATAGAAGCTCTTTCATGATTAAAAACCAATAGTATAATAAGTATAACATTTGCAAGATAAGCATGTTAAAACAGAAATTAATATGCGACAACGAATACGAGCTTAGAGTTCATAGTAAGTATCATTGGTGTCGCTAAGTTTGATAAAGAAAGGAACTCATTTACTTGAACTTTGCTTACAAGAAAAAATAGAGAAAATAAACTACTTTACCTCATTGAAGTTGCTTGGAATTTATCAGCTTATTTTACTAAGCATATTACATGCAAATAGAAACACTTCTTGATACTTTATGAATTTAAAACGTCTACTTGTTTGATCATACCTGTAAACCTGTAAGAACCAGTAATCTTTCTGCATTAGCATAAATGCTAAGTAAGCCCAGGATTCAAGGTTAGATTCCACCTACTTGCCATAAAGTAAACTCATTAGTAAACTGAAAGACAATAGTATGCAAGAAAATCTTATTTACATTACGAAAAGGAAACTGCTTAGTTAACGTAGTTTGAAAATGTTTAATACTAATCATTGGACTGTTTCATTTTTCGCTAACCATTAGCAGTTAGTAAACCGTATAATCTGCATTTTATGTTATCTCAAAATTTTAAATTTTTGTGAAAATCTAAGGTTTTGACATTTTTTTTCAGCTATATATAATTTTTTAACAACCAATATATACGCATACTTCGTGTTATTATGGACAAGGCACATCCAATCACCGTAGTTGTAAGAGGGTCCAACATAATCCATCAATTATGTACATCTGTCGTATCCAACCTTTATTCCATCCATGCAAAACAACCCTAATCCATGTAATGACGATGATGTAATTCTATATATCCTCTCATTCACACAAAAATCAGTGTTTACTTGAGGAATATCCCTAGCTACCCATTGTTTTACTAGGTGTTTGTACCTTAAGGGAACCTCGATGTCTCCTACTGTCTCATCACCATAAGAACATGACCCCCCTCCTCTGAGAAAACATTTCATGCGTTTATTGAATTTTCTCTTGATCTTATGACATATAGTCGATATATCCCTTGTAGACCTACTAGATGTCTCACTTTCATTTAGCCTTCCCAAACTCCCTTCGCTGGAGGAAGACAGATTTGACAAATACCTGTTTGGTTCTACCTGCACCATGGTGAGAAAAAACAATTTGGCAAAAAATAGCAAAATACCAACAAAAAACTTGGAAAGACTTATAAGCATGTCATAATGGTGATATGATTATCCTAAACAGTATCAATAATTCCCTAGTATAACAATTCATCACTTAGTTCTTTAACATGATATAGATATCAATTCGTTCCATATCAAATGCTTCAGTTAATTAGCCTCAAAATACAAACTATGTTTTTTACAATATTCCTAGGTGTGCCTATTTTAATTTAGCTTGTTTCCTCACCCAAAAATATAAAAGACTCAGTTTACGGATCTCAATATATGTGATAAAATCATTTGCAAATATTCTGTATCTTTTTTTCAGAAGAAAAATAGGTTTTTCTTTGATATTTAGTAGTGAATAAAAGGTAACTTTTACATAGTCCTGGCAATAAGTCAGCCCATTAACGAGTGAAGATCATAAGTATCAAAAAATATCTTAAGGGGAGGGACAGAACCCACAATCCCAACATGACTGAAGTAGGAATACCATAGATAGAAAATAAAGATCCCAAATAGCTTATCGAAGGAGGCATCGAGGGTGGAGAAAACACACCCATGAGGGGATGAAAATAAACTCTACACCCTTAGCTAAAACAAGAAATATGATGATGTATCCCATAGTATAAAGAACCAAAAAAAACTATTCCAGACAAATAAAAAAAATCTTAAATTAACTGTATCATGACTTCCTCAATCATTTCTCCTTCTAAAAGTTACAAGAAGGATAGGAGGAAAACCTTCATATTCAATGCTTCCTTGGATAAACAATATGCACTCATATTGTACTCCCTGTAGACATGGATAAAGTCATATAAACAAATTTAAGATGTCGATAGTATAGCATATATGTCGGATATCCGACGAAATGCATTATTTTCTCCAACCTCTATAGATGAGTTCACATTTTGAGAGCTTCTAACACTACACCGACATGATCACACAACTTCTAGGTCCATTCTCCAGTCTACATTGGCCCGATTATTCACTTTCTTGGCCACTCCTCTCTCCTTACTCTACACCCATAGGCTTACATATAACTAAGAAAAAATTCCAACTCATCACAAAAAACTCCTAAACTAAATGTTATAAAATTGTAACAATTGTTTAAAAATAGATTCAACCCCTATATCCAATGATTCGAAATACTCAATCCTTATCTATTCATTTTGTCATTAACTTTTTTCTTGATATTTACACAAGTGTCTATGAAGATCATATATTTATGCATGGTGTTGAGGCCCCGAAAATCGCAGGCAGTAACAGTAAGGGATTCTCCCCATTCAATGTTCCCAACTAGCCTGTTGACTATTTGGTACAGGGAATTCGTCTGGTTTACGGTCCGGCTCCCGTAGGTCAAGTAACAAAATGAAGGCTTTACCGGTTGCGGCCTGGTCCACCGAGTTTTTGTATTTTGATGTAAATTATGAAATGCAAGTGCCTAATTAACATGCAGGATGATAAGATGCATGGAGTAGTCACAATGCGATGCCCAGGTTTTTACCTCTTGTCTTAAGGCCCACCAGCATCCAAATCACATACAACAAGAAAATAAACTAACTACCTAAACTATCCCTAGGGAGCGGAATTATCATTTATTGGTGAGTAATACATTTTGCACATGCATTATGAAAAGTTACAGATAGTTGATACTTCTTTCAAAACACATGAACAATTACAGATATTTAAACAACCAGATAGCCAATCGTTTTATGAACAACACTTATTACTCACAGTGGAAAACATCACAAAAAATACTGAAGAACATTCAACAAGAACATAGGTTCAGGAAATCAAACACTCTCACAGTTAATGAAACACAACTAAAAATGAAATAGTTCCCCTTCAACATTGTTCATTTAATCACGTTGATACATTCCACATTTCGCTTTCTCCAGCAGGCAAAAAATTGCAGTTTCTGATTGTAAAACGAAGTAGTTCCTCTTACAAGCCAAAATGGTTTACAAATTTTTGAGGGAAAAAGTCCTCCCTAAGTTCTAACTTTACAATATTTAAAATATCACAGCAGGCCTTTTGGGCTCCCCCCCAAACAAGTGGCTTTCCAGTTTCTCTGACATTTCAGAACCTTCTTTTTTATCTTTTCTGCACACGCTCATGATGGGAGGGGTAACTGATGGACATTTCAGAGCTTCCCCTTTATCACCATTCATTTTGTCTTTTCTTTGGTTTGTCCATTTTACACTACTGCTAGTTTCGGCTCTACCTTCACCAAACGGTCCGCCTCCATTGACCCACCTCCGGAAACTATCTGCAATCAAACGACGATCATCATTTGTTGGAAATGCATTTAAACCATAGCAGCGAATTAAACTGACTGAACAGCTAATCCATAGGAAATGGTCATGTGCACCACCGTCATTCTACAAGTGCCAACCAGACTACCTTGTCCTCCTACAGGCTTGTGATAGCAATACCAAGGGCAGAAGACGAGAGGAAACCAATATCGAAATCCAAACGGCTTTCCCGGCTGCAATGGCGGAAGAGTCAATGCTACCGGCATGTGACGGGAGGGCAGGAAAAAATTTGAATCAGAAGTCGGACAGGTTTCCCTTTCGGAAGCTCAATGACTTTGCGAGCCGCAATGGCAGAAGGAAAGGCTAAAGACATGTGCGACCTGTGAGCAGGAAAATCTTTAAATCGGAATTCAGATGGCTTCACACTTCAGCAGCTAAAGAACTTTGAGAGCCGCAACGGCGGAAAAGAGAAGGCTAAAGCCACACAATGCCCAGTTGGACATCAGACATATTTCTACTTCGGAGGCTGAAACGACGGAAGAGAAACGGCTTCAGATACGCAGCTAAAATAGGTCAACACGAATCGACAGTTAGAAAAATTTGGAATTTAGGTGCTAAACTGATTTGGGAGCCGCAACGGCAGCAGGGAAAAGGACAAAAAATAGCCGATTTAACAGAAAATTGAGGTGTTCGAGATATTTTTAAAAGAAAACCAGCAGAGGTTAAAAACCAATTCTACTTCCAAAACCGCAGACTCGAAGAACAAAAGATCTGACATCATCAGTTAGTAAACCAAACACACATCTGCGATCAATCACAAAATACAAATATAGGAAATCCTTGAAAATAGCTGAAAATCAGTCTGCAAAATCATTCAAAATTAAAACCGGCCAAAACTCAAAGTATCCAACGATTAAAACAAATGCAAAATCATGAGGAGGGGCCCAAAATTTAAGAAATTTGGGAAAAATAGTTGCAGCTGCAACAATTGGCGATTACCTGGTGAACCTAGATCTCTAGGCGATTAATCTTTGAGTGACTGACTGTTTAACAACAAGTGCATCCCATTGAATTCTTCCAGCTATCTGGATTTCTCGAATGCCGGAAGTGTGTACCTTCAATCATTGATAATAGTCCAATTTAGGAGAGTGGAAACCAAGATTTTCAAGTCTAGATGACTCTGTTGAGGCCAAAGGATGAATTTCATTATTATTCTTGTCTTCAGGTAACTGATAGCTTTGGACACCACAGGATTATAGCATATGATAAACAGAAATATTCATTTGTTCCTCATTCCCATGCCTTTTTAGCACTTTTTTGTGCTTTTGGACTTTTGTCCCTTTTCGTATGAATCCTCCTGCATGCCTTTCTTACTGAATTTTAATTTAGGATCCTCTATCCCATAGTGTCCTTTTGTGTGAGTGGCGTACTTCAAGTTTCAGCTCATGGACGGAGAGGATCTTTCAGCAATTTAGTACTTATGATTCAGCACCTGCTTTGATTTATGATGCTTTCATAGGAGTTTTTTGACTCTTTATTTGCCTTTTGGCATTCGTTTCTTGGCATGGGATCATTTATATTAATATACTGTTCACATTGCTCCTTTCCATGGTTCCTCTACTATCGCTCCTTAGAACATTTTAAGTGTGACGTGGATGGAGCCCCAACATAGTATTCCAGGCTTTTTGAATCCAGTTTATTTCACAGGGATTAAGCAGGACTTCAATGCACACAGAACTATTCGAGAAAATGACTAAACTGGAAGAAATTCTTTTATACAAACAGCAACCCACAGTCTGATCACTAAATTGTTTATCACTCCCAAAAATTTGATGTTCCCCATGCAACCACGGGTTCGTCCCCTTTATTGAAAACAAGAAACCTCAAACTAAAGCAAATTGAAAAACATGATTCAAAAGACAACCAGACGAATTATTTATATACAAGACAGAATAAATCAACAAACTTAGGAAAAATAAGGTTTGAGGACCAAACCATTTACTGGTAGGTTCTCCTCCCACCCCTGCAGATCTTGCAACTTGTAAGTAGAAGGACCAAGCTTGGCTGCAATCTGAAAAGGGCCTACCCACATATGCTAGAATTTGGTATGCTTTCCTTTCTCATCATGGGGGTGGTCCCATTTGAGGACTAAGTATCGTACTTCAAAGTCTTTTTTCCCAGCTTTATGCTTGTCAAACCATCTCTTAACTGACTCTTGTTGTTGCTTAAAGCGTTATTTGGCTTTAGATATAGCCTCTTCTACTTTCAGGAGATTGTATATTCTTATTTTCAAAACTTCATCATCCGACCCCCTAGACTCTTGAGCTAGTATGGAAGATGGTAAAATGATATTGGGAGGCAGGATGGCTTCCTTACCATAGACAAGGGTATATGGAGACACTTCAATTGCAGACTTTGGGGTGACTCTATCGGCCCAAAGGGCATTTGGTAATGCTGAGTGCCAACTCCTATGGTTTTCTACCACAGTCTTCTTCAAAATTCTAATCAGATTTTTGTTAGAGGATTCAGCCAGGCCATTTCCTTATGGATAATAATTAGCAGAATAATGTAATTTTGTCCCTTTATCATGAGCAAATGCAGTCAATTTAATTGATGAAAAGTATTTATCATTATCAAAGACTAACGAAACTGGAACTCCAAACCTGGTCATGATATGATCTTGTAGGAAGCTGATGACTTCGTCTTCATTTATCTTGCGCAGTGGGATAGCTTCGACCCAGCGGGTGAAATAATCAGTGGCGGTCAGAATGTACTTGTGCTACAGAGAGGAATTCGGATTTATTTCTCCAATTATATCCATCCCTCATTGCTCGAATGGTTCCATGATCATCGCAGGCTTTAGGGGTGCTGCTACTTTAGGTTGTCTCCCACCACACCTTTGGCAAATATCAGGGCAGGTTTCCTGACATTTGCGTGTGCGTATTTGAAAAGCGTAGGCCAATAGTAACCTGCCCTGAGGATCTTGTGGGCTATAGTGTCTCCTGAATAATGTCCCCCAGTAGGACCGTCATGCAACTCTGTCATTACTTTCTTCGCATCTTCCTTTTCTAGGCATCTGAGAAGAACCCCGTCATAATTTTTTCTAAATAATATTCCTTCCACAATTTGATAAGATGTTGATTTAAGACGTAGTGCTCTTCTTTGCTTGGAATTCCAATGTTCAGGTAACAGCCCTACCTGCAGGTAATGTACAAGGTCTCTATACCAAGACTCGGGAGATATAAACAAAGGACATACATCCATTACATGTAATTTGGCCTCATCCTCCCAGGCTTATTCTTCATTGTTCCCACTTTTAGTCATCAATTTGCACAACCCTTGACCTTTAACTATAGAGGCTGGCTTGAATTCAAGGTCGTACTCTTGAAGAGTTGTTACCCAGTTGCCCCTTCTTTCTCCTAACTCTTTCTGTATGAGAAGGGATCTTACAGCTGGGTAGGGAACTATTAACTTGGTTCGATTCTTTAATATATAAGGCCTGAACTGCTTTACTGCCTTAAACACTGCATAATCTTGCTTATCAATGGCTGGGTAGTTCAATTCAGCCCCTTGTAGACTAGTACTCATAAAGGAGATTGGGAATTCATCCCCCCCTTCTTCCTTTTGGGTGAGCACGGCTGCCAGTGAATCATTGGATGCAAATGTATACAAAATAAAGTCTTTATCAAAATATGGGCTTTTCAGGGAAGGTGCATGTGCGACAGCATTCTTGATTTTGCTGAAATCATTCTTTTCAATCTCGGTCCATTTGAATTGTGCATTTTGCTTCACCATCTGCTGCAGCAGTTTGATGGTCTGAGCGAAATCAGGTACAAATCTTCATACGAAATTTATGGTTCCCATGAATGATTGCATCCCTTTTTTATTGTGTGGCAAGGGGATTTGTTCAATAGCCTTAATTCTCTCTGGATCAATGGAGATTCCTTGCTTTGACACTATGTGACCCAGCAACTTGCCCTCTATGATAGCGAACACACATTTCTTAGGATTGAATGAGATGTCGTACTTCCGATAGCATTCAAAAATCTGCCTTAAGTGAAATGCATGCTCTCCTCTTTTTTTCAAGAATATCATAATATCGTCAAGGTACACTACAACGTTGTGGCCGATCAATCCATGGAAAGCTATGTCCATAGCTCTCTGAGATGTTGCTCCCGCATTTATAAGCCCAAAAGGCATCCTTCTGTAGGAAAAGGTTCCCCATTTGGTCCTGAACGTTGTCTTCAACCTATCTTCCTCAGCTACTAATACTTGATTGTAGCCAGAGAAACCGTCCAATAACGAAAACAGTTCAGAACCTGATACCATTTGGAGCAATTGCTCCATGGGTGGCACCGGGTAATTATCTTTATCAGAAGCTCGGTTCAGATTTCTGAAATCCACGCATAATCTGATCTCTCCAGATTTTTTTCTAACTGGTACCAGTTTTAATACCCACTCAGAGTGTCTGACTTTAAAAATGATTCTAGCATCCAATAATTTCTTCACTTCACTCTAAATCAGTGGTTCCAGATTCGGGTGCATTTTTCTCAAAGGCTGCTAATAGGGCTTGACGCCGGTTTTAATGGGGACGACATGCTTGATGATGTTGGTGTCGTATGTTTTCAAATCTTCGTACATCCATGCGAAAACATCTTTATATTTTTTAAATAGACTGATGAATTTGTCTCTTTCTGTTGGTGAACAACACTTGCCGAGATTCACAAATTTTGGATTCATCTCAGTCCCTAAATTTATCAGCTCGAACTGTAGAGATGAGCTGTGGGTCTTCACGTTGGCTGGTCTTCTGAACTTTTCATTTAAATTGAACATTTTTTCTAATGTTCTGACACCTTTAGGAATGAAATTGTCATATTTCATCTCGGCTTGATGCTCTTCATCGTCTATGATCACTCCTTTAAACAACTCGTCATTTGGCAAACATTCTATGATTTGTTGATCATCGTCGAACACCCGTAAGTTGGTGATCATATCTGGTACTGAGGGCCTGAAAAGCAGTTCGACAAAACACTGATTATTAGTGGGTACGAGTCTAGCGGCGGATGTGGCCAACAGATCAATAGCTGCGTTTTTAATTCTTGGAATTGAAATAATGTTGAATGCATTAAAATATTTAAGTAAATCCCATACCTCATTCTGGTAATCCTTTA
>LPNX010415343.1:17137-40591 GCA_001517045.1 Pseudotsuga menziesii | reverse complement strand
TGCCTTCTTTAGTCCCTGCACCAGTGCTTCATACTCAGCTGTATTATTAGTACACTCAAACTCTAATCTACATGAAAGGAAATGTTTATTCTTCTGTGGGTTGATCAGGACATAGCCAACCCCTGACCCTTCTAATGTCTTAGAGCCATCAAAAAACAAAATCCAAAAATCACTAACTACTGAAGGTGAATCTAATCCTACTGCTAAGCTTACTATATTACAGTCAATCTCATCAGCTTGTGAGAATCGAAGGAGATTAGGCTGAGTTTCTGATGTGTTGCTGGCTTCTTCTGCTTGATAATTCCCTGGTTCCAACTCGATAAAATAGTTTCCCAGTACAGAATCCACTAGTAAATTCTTCTCCTCTAGCTGAGTAACATTGTACTTCATGTGAGGCTCTCTTAGAATATTAATCTGGTTTGGACTCCCTTTGTATTGCAACCAAAGATGGGACCAATCTGAGGCAAAATATCCATTTAATTTGGCTGACCAATCTCTACTCAAGACAAGACTGTAAGCGTCTGGTATATCAGCCACCACGATGTTAATAACTTGGAAAACTTTGTCATTAGATGCCAGACGGACTAGGACGTCTTCCATCTCACCAATTACCTTAACATATGTCCTATCCAATTGAACCACCCTCCACGTGGATGGCTTAGGCTGCCCATTTATCTTCTTACATACTGATATGGGCATGACATTAACTGATTCCCCTGAGTCTACCAGACAATTGTGCACGTTATGATTGAAAATTTCAAAGGTGAGGAGGAACGGTGGAATTTTTCTTTTAGACTTACCTCCAACGCTGGTTTCTCCAATTTCTTTTTCTTCCTGAGGTTGATTATCCATAGGAAGCTTCTCATCTGATGCTTCAAGTGCTTTCAACAGTCTCTCTTTTTGCTGCAGCACTTTACACATTTCGAATAGTGGCACATTTGCTTTTACCTTTTTTAAATCCTCCACTATGTCATAATCCATCGGCTACTCAATGGGATGGGGTTTATTAGCATTTTCTTCTCTTGGCTTGGCCCGCGCCTCATTCTGCCTAGGATCTTGGCTGGTAATGGTGAATTCTGGAATCTTATCAGCCAAGGATTTATTTTGAAATTTCTTCTTAACATTCCTCTGCAGCCTCTTAATCTTTGGGAGTATAAGACTATCTTCCTTGACCATCCCTTGGCTCCTTGTGGCTACGTTGGTTTCCATAATGTCCTTGTACCCCTGAGTCTTTTCCTCTTCAGCATCAAATAACGAGACAGAATTCCATAAAGCCATGGTTTCTTCTTCCTGTTCTTTCGTAGAAGTAGAAGCAGAATTCTCTTTTCTTTCTTCATCTTCTTCTTTTGTTAATCTAGAATCTAACATCTGATTCATGACCAATGTCATTGAATTTATCCATTGCGGACAATTCTTTTCAGAGTGGGGTTGTTGGTGGAAAGTGCAAAAATTCTCCATCCCTATCTCTGTTAAATTCATGGATGTTGTATTGTGCGGAGGAGATTGAGAGTAATTATTGTCCTCTCTTTTCTTATAATATGGCTTATAAAACTTTGGTGCTTCCTTCTCTTTCTCCAAGTCTATGATTTTGTTGGACAGCTTTTGCATCATTTTGGCCATATTTTCTAAATCTGGCGATTTTTCTTTCTTAGGTTTAGTAAACAATAAGGCTTTCCTGCTTGCACCTTTTTCTCTTGACTGCTCTGAATAGTCTTCAATACTTTCTCTTTCAGCTTCCACTACTTCAGCCTCTTCATAGGTCTCCATCAAAGTAGGCTTGGCCCTGCCTTTGGCAAACATGGCCAGATCAGGGCCTAAAGCTGAAGTATAATATTCAATCAGAACTTTGTCTAAAGGTCTATCCATTTCAGAGAAATTCTTGAGATAGGCTGCAAACCTTTGTGTGAAGCTGTGCACCTTTTCCTTTCTTTCTTTCTTCAACGCGCACAGCCCTTTCATGAGATCCGCATGAGTTTTCTGAGTTGCATACTTACTTCTGAAAATTCTCTCGAAGGTATCCCAATCAGGGATAGAGTTAGAAAGAAACCCAAAGTACCATGACGCTGCATCTCCTTTAAGGGTATGTGGAAATAGTCTGCAAACTACATCTTCATGCTCCCCAGCCCTCAATCCTTCAATTTCCAAGTAGAAACTTTGTAGATGATCATCTACTAGTATTTTCTCATTTGGGTCGAACTTGGGCAACATCTTGTCAAAGGCTTGGGGTAGGTCGTGTAATGGAGGTGTCAGGTTTAATGGTGATCTGGCTCTCCATGCAGGTGGTGGATTTGGTGGGTTATGTGGTTGGTTTGCGTTTACGCCAGCCATGAGTCTGGGTGGAGAGTGAGGAGGTGAACCAATGGGAGTGTGAGCAGGGGAACTGTGAGGGGTTTCTGGGCCTTCTTGATTCAAAGGTAACACAACTTCCTGTAAGGTTGTTTCTACAAGTTCTTCCTAGTCTCCAACCAACATTGAGCCTTCCGCTTCAGGACGATCTTTCTTTTTATACTCTCTTTTGGGAAATTCAGGGTTGATTGGCAATCCTCCAATATTATTTACATATGTCATGGTGTGTCTTCTCAGATCATTAACAATTTCGTTGCCAACAGAATATAGATGTTCTATTTCTTCTGGAATTGGATTATAAAACCCACTACTTTCAAAACTGTTACCGGTTGAATATTCTCGGGAAAACGGGTTTCCTTGGCCAGCCATACACTAGTGGCCATCCTTCTAGGGCCAAAACTGTTGAGGCCCCAAAAATCACAGGCAGCAATAGTAAGGGATTCTCCCCAATCAACATTCCCAACTAGCCCGTTGACTGTTTGGTATAGGGAATCCATTCGGTTTACGGTCCGGATACCGTAGGTCAAGTAACAAAACAAAGGCTTTACCAGTTGCGGCCCAGTCCACCGAGTTTTTGTATTTTGATGTAAATTATTAAATGCAAGTGGCTAATTAACATGTAGGATGATAAGATGCATGGAGTAGTCACAATGTGATGCGCAGGTTTTTACCTCTCGTCTTAAGGCCCACCAGCATCCAAATCACATACAACAAGAAAATAAACTAACTACCTAAACTATCCCTAGGGAGCAGAATTATCATTTATTGGTGAGTAATACATTTTGCACATGCATTATGAAAAGTTACAGATAGCTGATACTTCTTTCAAAACACATGAACAATTACAGATATTTAAACAACTAGATAGCCAATCGTTTTATGAACAACACTTATTACTCACAGTGGAAAACATCACAAAATATACTGAAGAACATTCAACAAGAACATAGGTTCAGGAAATCAAACACTCTCACAGTTAATGAAACACAGCTGAAAACGAAATAGTTCCCCTTCAACATTGTTCATTTAATCACGTTGATACATTCCACATTTCGCTTTCTCCAGCAGGAAAAAAATTGCAGTTTCTGATTGTAAAACGAAGTAGTTCCTCTTACAAGACAAAATGGTTTACAAATTTTCAAGGGAGAAAGTCCTCCCTAAGTTCTAACTTTACAATATTTAAACTATCAAAGCAGGCCTTTTGGGCTCCCCCCCAAACATGTGTCTTTCCAGTTTCTCCGACGTTTCAGAACCTTCTTTTTTATCTTTTTTGCACACGCTCGTGATGGTAGGGGTAACTGATGGACCTTTCAGAGCTGCCCCTTTATCACCATTCATTTTGTCTTTTCTTTGGTTTGTCCATTTTACATTCCTGCTGGTTTCGGATCTACCTTCACCAAACGGTCTGCCTCCGTTGACCCACCTCCGGAAACTACCTGCAATCAAACAACAAGCATCATTTGTTGGAAACGCATTTAAACCACAGCAGTGAATTAAACTGACTGAATGGCTAATCCATAGTAAATGGTCATGTGCACCATCGTCATTCTACAAGTGCCGACCAGATTACCTTGTCCTCCTACAGGCTTGTGATAGCAATACCAACAGCGGAAGAGGGGAGGAAACCAACATCGGAAGCCAAACGGCTTTCCCGGCCGCAACGGTGGAAGAGTCAATGCTACCGGCATGTGACGGGAGGGCGGGAAAAACTTTGAATCAGAAGTCGAACGGGTTTCCCTTTCGGAAGCTCAATGACTTTGTGAGCCACAACGGCGGAAGGAAAGGCTAAAGACATGTGCGACCTGTGAGCAGGAACAACTTTAAATTGAAAGTCGGATGGCTTCACACTTCGGCAGCTATAGGACTTTGAGAGCCGCAACGGCGGAAAAGAGAAGGCTAAAGCCACGCGATGCCCAGTGGAACGTAAGACGGATTTCTACTTCGGAGGCTAAATGACTTCCCCAGTTGCAACAGCGGAAGAGAAACGACTTCGGATACGCGGCTAAAACAGGTCAACATGAATCAGCAGTTGGAACAATTTGGACTTCGGGTGATAAACTGCTTTGGGAGTCGCAACGGCGGCAGGGAAAAGGACAAAAACCAGCCGATTTAACATAAAACTGAGGTGTTTGAGATATTTTTAAAAGAAAATCAGCAGAGGTTAAAAACCAATTCTACTTCTGAAAATGCGGACTCGAAGAACAAAAGATCCGACATCATCAGTTAGTAAACCAAACACACATCTGCGATCAATCACAAAATCCAAATATAGGCGATCCTTGAAAATAGCTGAAAATCAGTCTGGAAAATCATTCAAAATTAAAACCGGCCAAAACTCAAAGGATCCAACGATTAAAACAAATGCAAAATCATGAGGAGGGGCCCAAAATTTAAGAAATTTGGGAAAAACTGTTGCAGCTTCAACACATGGTTTTACGCTTCCTGGTTTTAGTGTTTACCCCTGTATCCAATGAACCAAATAACTCAATGCACACGTCACAGATGCTACTCTTTGGATTATACCTCTTTTTGTCATCAAGCATGATCATTTTCAATCATTGAAGAACAATTTTCAAATAAGGGTACTTAATAATGTTGAACAAATCCTTCATATGGTAGATGTGGATCTTTGAGGCTAAACACTTGTTTAAAAACAAACTAAGGTTTTATGCTGATTTACAACTTATACAAGAGAGACCCGGGTTGGGAGGCCCAGGGAGGCCTTTTAGATTTAGACATTGTATCTACAATATCTTCAAGAGAGAGATGTAGGCTCCGCCATCATCACAATATTCTCAACTTGACACAAATACAAATGTTTAAACAAGAAAATGGAATTTTGCATCAAGTTACATTGTTGGAAATGACTGATTTGTCTCGTCTGAATCTTGTCCCGATAGCCATTATGGTTTTTAGGTTGTATCAGTTGCATCCGGATCCATCGTTTAGGGTTGAATTGAATGGAATTATTCATGTTTAGGGTTCATTTTGAATGGAATTCTTTGTGAATGGAATGGAATGGATCGATCATTTAGGGTTAAAACCAAACATTGAGAGGTGTATGAGAGATAACGATAGACAAACTATAGGGAAATTAGGGTTTGCGGGTTTTGGCAAAAATGAATAATGCAGTCCTAAGTTTACAGATCTAAGGTGCAAGAGTATGCGAGAAATGAAGAAACATAGAGGAGAGAAAAAGGAAACATATACCTAAAAATGTCATGGAATAATTGTTTCGTTTATACCACAATCTCCATTCCACACTCTACCTAGCCTATGGCACCACTAAGGTGAATAAGGATGTATAGAATTATCAAGACAATTTCTATAACTGAAAGGAAAGGGTAGGATTTACTAAGTATACCACTATTGAAATTTTATGTGGGATCAATTGTTTGAAAACCACAATACTTATGCAACACATGGAGAAAACATCCCTTCTCTCAACATAAATCCCTCATAACTCCATCCCTCTAGTGCTATTCATTTTGGCATATATATGTCTACACTACTATCCATTAATTTCTAATAAATTTTATGTGAATCCATCTTTTAAGTCCATGTTTTACTAAGTATACTAAGGGGTGAATAAGGAAGATGCTACTAATATTTTGGTTGAAGTAGGCTGTAGAACAATATGTCGCTCTTATTGTTGAACCCTTAAAGTATTGAATTGGAAAATGGCTATCCTCATACAAGTGCAAAGCACGCTTTACAAAAGAATATTGATTTTATATAGGTGGAGAAATTCCCAACTTCCATTTGTTGTATAAATTCAATGCACTGGAGGGTTGAACATATGGATTATCTCCATCCTCAAGGATCAAAAGCACTAATGATTTTAAAATCTATCACCTCTCTCCCTTATAATGGGTGAATGATTCACTAGTGTTGGACAATTTTAAAGTATTCCATGTGGTTTAATCCCAATAACTCAACATAATATGTATGCCTAACTGTGAAATATTACACCACTATATATTAATAATTTTTTGGTGCTATCTTTCATGGGAAAAAAAGGTGGAAGAAAAAGTTTGAAGTGGCTTCTATTGGTGCTTGAACTCATGCAAATGATCTAAAGCAGTTCTAGGCATGTCTAATAGTATAAAGTAGCCTCCTATCCATTTTTTTGGGCTGACTTATGCAATTGAATAGTAGTTCTGGGCATGTTTTAGCAGCAAAGAATAAGCAAAAATCCAATTCTGGGCTAAGTATGTGACCTGAGAAGCAATTATGCCATGTTATGGGTGAAATTTATTGGTGTCCATTTAGCATGTCCTATGGATCACTAATCTATCCTATTTATGGAAAAAGAGATATAAAGCAACTTTTAGGATCCTAAAAAGGGTTTCAATTGAATGGATATCCAAAGTTTTATGGAATACTAGGAAGCTCAAATTTATGCTAAGTTCCTTTCTAGGAGAGTACACTGTGTCCTATACTATTATAGCCCAGTTGGATATGATTTCCTTCCTCATTGTGGTGTTAAGAGGAAATTCAGTGATGTAAAGGATTAGTCTTTGTACATTATATTGACTTATAAAGCTAAGCCTTTTGAAACAACAACAAAAAAGTATTTACTAGTTTCATCACACCTCCCCTCCAAGCATATAGGACATAGACATTTCCAAATTGAAATATTCATCTCTATGAGAAGAGCTGGAAAACCTTCTGGTTACCTTTATAATTTTATTTCCTGAATCTGGTTACCTAGGCAGAATTGCAACTTGATATTCTAGGAAACCATTTCTTCTTCAAGACGGGTTGGAGACACCATTAAATGATCTACAAGGAAATCAGTCCCCTTTTGTATTCTCATAGTTCTTTAAACACTCATTGTCTCAGCCATTTTCTCTTCCATCTCTTGTAGTATCTTGAGTCCCAAAATTGCTAATTGGTATTTTAAGTGATACCAACTTAGAGGGGTTATGTAAGGCCTTACATATATAAAATAACATGGAGACATGTGGAATTATGAAACCTATTATTTTATACAAATTCTTTCAAGGAAAAAAAAATATATAAAACAACTTTGAGGATCCTAAAAAGGGCTTCAATTGAATGGATTTCCAAAGTTTTTGGAAATATTAAGAAACTAAAATTTATGTTAAGTGCATTTCTACGAGAGTACACTATGTCCTCCACTATTACAACCCAGTTGGATATTCTTTCCTTCCTCACTATGGTGGAAAGAGGAAATTTAGTGACATAAAGGCCTACTCTTTGTACTTTCTATTAACTTACAAGGATAAGCCTTTTGCAACAACAAAAAGGTATTTATTGGTTTCAGTACTCATCCCCATTGAGAATATAGGTCACATACATTTCCAAAATAAAATATTCATCTCTATGAGAAGAACAAAAAACCCTCTGGTTATCTTTATGGTCCTATGACAAAGATTTCTTGTAATTGGTAAATGGATTAGAAATCTTTGTCCTATGACAAATATTACTTTTTAGACAAACTATACCATTTTTACAGCACTATGGGAAATTTTGGTCCTATTTGTGGCCTCAAGTATCCCTAAAACAACATTCATTTCTAATTCTGGGCTGATTGTGGGCAAAGACAACATGAGAGTAACAGATATGGGCATGAAAACAACCATAAAACCTCATTGGGAAGTAAGGTTGTTGTTAAGGTTCAATGAAATTATTATGAAAAAGACTTTGCAAGAAGATTGTTGACATGCCTCGTTTCATAAAAATGTCATAAAGAAATAATGTCTTACTTTGTTGGGTGTGTTTATATAGACATGTTTAATATTGATGCAGGTTAACAAAAATATGTAATGGAAATTTCAATTCTACATAAAAAAATTAGATCAAAATTATAAATACAAAAAATGATAAAAACCAATATCAAAATTATAAAACCTCAATATATGAGTTGTTATGGGCTAGTGTGTGGGTAAACAGAGTGATAAAACCTCAATCTAGGTTTATACCAGCCATCTAACAACTAGTAACATTAATTTCAGGCATACTCCAGTAGTCAAAATGTGAGTAAATTGAATTAATGTTAGGTTTGTGGGCAGAGACAGAGTGAGAGAAGCAGACCTAGGCTTGTTTTGAGGATAGAAGTGGTGGACAGAGTACATATGGGTACATTTTGGAAAGTCTCGGATCCTGAAAAACCCTAGATCAAAGGACTAGGAACATATAAGGTCAGTTATGGGAACATAACAGAGTTAAAGAGGCATAATTTCACCCAAAATTAGATGTAACAAAAACTAAAAAACATTTTTGGACAGGTCTCAGTGCATTTTGGGTAGTTAAAAATGGCATGAACAACCTCTGGGTATGATAAAGAAGTTCTGGTTGAGCCTGGGAATTATTTCTACCATCAAACTTCAACCATTTTTTAAACTGGCCAAGTTTTGAGGTAATAAACAGCAGTAGACAACAACAATTCTGGGTAGGTTGAGCCTGGTTTGGCCTTCCAAACAACAATGAAGAAGCCCTAACTCCAAAGATGAGAAATTTTTAAGGAACAACATCAAACATCTTGCTAGAAATGGAGATGGAAGCTGGAAATTGCTAATCTTAGATCACATACCTTATCCTACAACTCAATCTAGATAGAGTAGCACTACCATGGAGTTCTTTGTTGATGCTCCTAATTTGACAAAGAGGGACGTTGACAGTAGTCTGAAGGAGATGCACAAATCTTTTTGAAGTAACATATAATGAACAAAAGGAGACCCAAGCTCCAAAACTTCTCATAAACTTCCATATTGTGCATCCTTATTAGGTTAAATTCCATAGATATATGGATCAAACTCTTTTTTGGATTCCACTTGTGTAATGATTCAAGGATTCAACCTGACTAAAGGATCCAAATGCTGCTACAACAATTTCTTCACAATCTATAATGCAAACCTATCCAAACTTCCCAAGAGTGCCCCACATAGGTTGAATAATACTCCAAACAAGGCATGAATGGTCACACAGATAAATCACCCCCTATAGGGCTTTCATTTCATACACATGAATCCCTAACACACATCAAACATAGATTTTTTAAGGCTTTTATGACTATTGTTTATACTTTTGGCACCTTCCCTAATGCAAAAGGATATGTCAAATTTGTATATTGTTATTCTAGGGAACACAATGCACTCAAAACCCCTCCAAATAGTTTGTAAATGAGAATTGAGTTCTCTTACCATGCCTGCTCATGCCCAAAATTAGAGCTTTAACCATCAAAATTGGACTAGAAATTACCAAAGCTAGTTTTATGTTGTTATTCATCACCTTTTAAGACTGAAACATGCCCAGAAATATATTTCAACCCTTAGATTCAACCCATATTCAAAGGTTATATCTTGTTACTGTTAATTTATAGAAAAAAATGACCCAAGATTGGAGGGACAAGACAGTTTGATGGTGGAGAAATGCGTCGTATTCTCCAAGGGAGCATTCCCATAAATCCACAATCTATTTTTAATGTTGGTTTCTGTTATGGTCATGGCTCAACCTTAACAGGATCATAACATTCACAACCAAATGCTAATATGTTAATAAGGGTTACGAACCAACCTAATCAGGCTCAAATTGTCACAACCGATCCCTAGTAGCCTTGAAATAGTCACAAGGCATATCTAGCAACCTTCAAATAGTCACAACCTAGCTCCAATAATCATGGACCAACACTTAAGAAAATGCCTACATCTTAATTGGATTGATAATAACAAGTTGGAAACCATCCTCTATATTAGGTCAAGGCTCAATTGAACCCCTAATTATTGTTCCCTTTGAATGAAATAATACAGGGAATGCAATGAAAGGTTGGTAACTAACTTACCGGTCGCTGGCCCATCATAGTCAGCATAATGGCTCTCTCCAAATCGACATCTATCTCCCTCTCTTTCCTTATTCGTCGGAGGGTCGAAGGATGGACAAAATGTTGTGAGAAATTTGCAGCTATCTCCCTTTGTTTTCTTACTCATCGGAGGGTTGAAGTATGGACAAAATGTTGTAGAGATAGTTGCAGTTATCTCCCTCTATTTTCTTACTCGTCGGAGGGCCAAAGGATAGAAAAATTGCTGTAGAGAAAGTTACGTAGGCGTGAGAGGTAATAAAATCTTGTAGCTGGTGTCGATAATGTTAAATGTTTTTTATTAAGTTGACAAGGACCATAAAACCAAACTCAATCATTGAATTCCTTATTTAAAGCAAATGTCTGTTCTTACCTTTATGATGTTATCCATCATTTAATGTGTGTACTTCAACATCTAATGTTCCATGTTTTCATGAAATTATAGTTTGGGTATGTAGTTATATTATGATGATTATAGTTTGATGTGGAAGATAGTTTGGAATTAAATTATCAAGGTTGTTCTTCAATATTCCATTGAAAATACCAGTTGTTTGGTATTGTATGATTTTCTTATCTTGGTTTTGAAGTAAGGCAATTTTCACCACATGCTGAGACTTCTATTATGCGGGAGATATGACAATGATGATGATGGTGAATATGATGAAAACGAGGACGATGATGATCATGATGATGATGACGAGCACAACAACGACGATGCCGATTATGCTAATGAAGACGAAGATGATAATGATGCAGATGGAGATGTTGATGATGATGATGATGATGATGATGATGATGATGATGATGAAGATGATGATGATGATGATGATGATGATGATGAAAATGTAGATGTTGATGATGGTTATGATGATGATAATGAAGATGATGATGATGAAGATGACGATGATGAAGATGACGATGATGAAGATGATGATGATGAAGATGATGATGATGAAGATTGTTATGTTGATGATGATGATGGTGATGATGACGACGATAAATATGATGACGAGGAAGATGATGATGATGATGATGACGATGATGATGAGGAATATGATGATGACGATGATGATGATGAAGAAGATGGTGATGATGATGATGATGATGATGATGATGATGATGGTGGTGGTGGTGGTGGTGGTGATGATGGTGATGATGACGATGATAAAAATGATGAAAATGAAGATGCCAATGATGATGATGGTGAGGATGATGATGATGAAGATGACGACGATGATGCTGATGATCATGTTGATGATGATGAAGAAGATTATGATGATGGTAATGGCGATGATGACGATGATGATGATGATGATGATGGAAATGATGATCATCACCATCATCACCATAATATTCATCATCATCATCATGTTTATCATCATCGTCTTCTTCATCATGATCCTCATCCTCATCGTCTTCATCATCATCATCATCATCATCATCATCATCGTCATTTTCATCATCATCATCATGAAGATCATCATCATTATGATGATGTCGATGATAACGATGATGATGATGATGATGATGATTATCATCATAACCATCATCACCATCATCACCATCACCACCATCATCTTCATCATGTTGATCATCATCGCCATCATCATTATTTCCATATCCGTCATCATCATCATGATCATCCTTTCCATAATCATCATTCACATCATCATGATCATGGTCATCATCATCATCATCATAATCATCATCATCTTCTTCATCATTAGGTTCATCATCATCATCGCCATCATCGTCAACATCATTAAAATTTAAAATTTAAATTACATTTACATTAGAGTCTACACATTAGAATTCAATTACAATTTAACATTGCAATTCAATTTCAATTTCAATTTTCAAATTTAACGTGTAATTACAACTAAAAATCCAATGTGTAGTTAAAATTTAAAAGTTCAATTTCAATTACATTACATTGGAGCACCATGACTCACCTTTCACCAAAACCTGCCATCTAGTATCGTTAATCTTGATTTCAAAGCATATATATATATATATATATATATATATATATATATATATAATGTAGGAAATTCATGGAGCAATAATAAATTCTTGTATTCAAAGTATGAATGTGCTTGTCACATTGGAGCATCATGACTCAAATTTTCACAAAAACCTCTAGTGGTCACATTGCAAGAAAACCCCTATAAAAACAAGGAAAAATAAATTCCACAAAAATGTCCAATAAAAACATATTTCCTAAGTTTATCCATTTAATAAGGTAAGATGGTTGAATATTTTAACATTCTTGATATTCAAATGTTACAATTATTTTGTAATACTTTATCCTATATGTTAATAATCATCCACCATCGAATATATTTATTCTTGATCTTAGAATATCTAAAATAATTAATTATAAAATTATTAAAAAATATTTCACAAAATAAATATTTAATATAAAAAGTTAACAAATAATACTTTGATTAACTTTCTTATATTTATTTTCACAAAATGTGTCATTGCTATTATATTTACTTTGAAATTTAGAATGATCATATTATCCATATAATCTATCTTAAATTTTAACTTTCTCATAACTTTTGACTTTGCCATAAAGTCACTTTAATCTTAATAATAATAAAAAGTCGAAAAATAAAAATCTAAATTCAATGTCATACTAGAAACAAGGAAGATAAGCCACTTAGTGGCCAGTATTTCTATAAGCCCATGCATTTTTGAATTTTCTTATGGATGAAGTCTCATGATTGGATTTTTGTTCATGGAGAAGATGGATGCTACATCTAATTATCATGATTATGAGGACGATGGTGATCAACATGGTGAAGATGATGGTGATGATGGTGATGATGATGATGATGATGATGAGGGTCATGATGATGAAGACGATGATGATGAAGATGACAACGATGATGATGATGATGATTATCATCATAATCATGATGAAGTTGATGATGATGAAGACGGTGATGTTGAACATCATGATAATGATGATGCTGATGGAGATGATCATGATGATGATCAACATGATGAAGATGGTGATGTGGATGGTGATGATGATGATGAACATAATAGTGATGAAGACGATGATGCTGAACATCATGATAATGATGATGGTGATGAAGATGATCATGATGGTGATGATCATGATGATGAATACAATGACGATCAACATGAAAACGATGATGATGGTGAGGGTCATGATGATGAAGACGATGATGATGAAGATGATGAGGATGACAATGATGCCATTGATGAACATCATGATGTGATCATGAGGATGAATACGATGATGATTAACATGATGAAGATGATGGTGATGATGGTGATGATGATGATGGTGATGATGATGATGATGAAGATGATGGTGATGTTGAATATCATCATCATGATGAAGACGACGATGATGATGATTATGATTGTGATGGTGATGATGGTGATGATGGTGATCATGATGATGATTATCATGATGATGAAGTGTAACACCCCAGTTTTGACCCTATTTGCATTAAAAATGTATATGATGTATATATTGTAATTAATCATGGTGTGGAGCTAAAGGAAAAAGGCCCACCATCAATTTAATAGTTTATGTTCTAGAAATTAAAATCGTTGTCGATGGTATATCATTATATCCGTCACATTATAATTTTGGCATCATGGAAATATGCATTTTAATTGAAATACCCACAACCAGCTATGTAAATGCAACCATAATGAAAAGGGCACGATTTCCTAAGGATATGTGCGGGGGGTGTCTAACCCTTGGAGGCCATTGGGGAACAACCAAGTGTCAATTGATAAACCCATTTAGTTGTCATCTATATTTTGTCTTACTCACCATTTATCCCTTACCTCATTCAACAACCTTTTTTGTCTTATTCTTGTCTCAACTACCAAATTAAATCCTTTGGAGTTAGTTGGAGGTAGTTATTGCCCTAGGAAAATTTCTTTGTATGGGAAGTGGTGTGTGGAAGGACTATCAGTCCTTTCCCACATGCACACTCCACCAGGGAGCACGTTCATCCTCATGTGGGCAGGGTGAGAATAGACCATGGCCCCATTCTTCCATTTCCTCATGCGGAGAGTTAGGGAGTTGTTTTTACCTTCACAATTTTTCTGATGTGTGTTCTCGTTCTTGATTTTGGGCTCTTGGACGTTTTCCTCATCATCAGACATCCACATTGGGCTCTTTCTCTCAAACAGATGGAATTTTCCTGTATGTGAATTTCATTTTTGGATTTTGCTGTGTGTAGTTTCTCTTCACATTGTGGGTCTAGGTATGTGAATCCACCTTCATGCTGGTTGCATTCCTTTCCTCACGTAGCTGAGAAATTGCTACTGTTTTCCCCATGAATTTGGGTTGCTTTGAGTTTGTTTTGAGTCATTTTGGCCATGATAGGGCCATAAACGACTCTAGAGTTGAATTTCCCAGTTTGGGTTGTGTATTACCCAATTGCCATTTCGGTTTTGTTTTGTGGTGTATTCCTTTCAATCCCAAAGTTGTTGTTTTGCTATGCATGCACAGTGGTTGGTATTTGGACTATTTGGGAGTGGAAATGGAGCATGAGTGTGCCTGATAAACCTAGTGTGTGTAACAGCCTCACAGACAGAGCTGGAGGGGTGACTTTCTTCTCTACACCCCCTGAATAGCACTGGAATGGAAGTCATGGCCTGAGGGACTATGCAATAGAGAAGGGGATGATTCCTTGAGTTGGGTGTGTGTGGATGTCTTAGAAGTCAGGACAGCTCTAGTGTAGGTCTCCTTAGCTCTTCAGTGGGCCCACTAGCTTAGCAAGCAACGTTTCTAGCTCCTGATAGCCTAATAAACCCAACTGTGTTGGCTTGGCTGAGTTATGTATCCTTAGCTACGTGTGAGCCTGCTAGTTTCCCTTTACTCCTTGTGGAATCAAGCCGGCTTCGGGGTGGCCATGTTGCTGAGAGATTGATGAGAACACTGGCCTATGGTTAGGTGGAACATTGCAGCGATGTAGCTGGTTGCGGGATGATATTTTCTGAAGATAAGTATTCTTGTGTTTATTTCTCTGCATTTACATTTGATAATGAATTACCATGAACATATGAATGAACAGAATGGATTTTCTTCCACTGTGTGTTAAACATTAATGCATCCATGCATGTTATTACTTCAATACATTTCATTTTATGTTCATGGGGCTAGTTTCCTGGGTAGATAGCAGCATCGGTAGCGTCCTCTTCATCGGTCGAAGGGTTGGGGACGTTACATGAAGAAAATGATGATCAACATGATGACGATGGTGATGTGGATGGTGATGATGATGATGAACATAATGGTGATGAATACGATGATGCTGAACATCATGATAATGACGATGATGATGATGAGGGTCATGATGATGAAGACGATGATGATGATGATGATGAAGACGATGGTGAACATAATGATGATGAAGATGATGATGAACATAATGATGACAAAGACGATGATGTTGAACATCATGATAATGACGATGATGATGAAGATGATCATGATGGTGTTGATGGTGATGATGGTGATGATGGTGATGATGATGATGTGGCGATGATGATGAAGATGGTGATGATGATGAATATGATGATTATGATGATTATGATGATGATGATGATTATGATGATTATAATGATGATGATGATGATGATGATGATGATGATGATGATGATGATGATGATGATGGTGATGATGGTGATGATGAAAATTAACATAATGATGACGATGGTGATGTGGATGGTGATGATGGTGATGATCATAATGATAGTGATGATTATTATGATTATGATGATGATGATACCTGATTATGATTATGGTGATTATGATGATGATCATTAAGGGTCATGATGATGATGATAATGATAATGATGGTCATGATGCTCTTGATGATGATGATGATGATGATGATGATGATGGTGATAATGATGATGATGATGATGCTGACAATGATGATGATGATGATAGTGACGATGATGATAAAAATGATGATGATGATGATGATGAAGATGATGGTGATGATGGTGATGATGATGATTTTAGTAAGTCTTTTTTTTAAAGATAAAATAATAGGTCTAATTAAATATTTACCTTTCAATATATTTCATCGTCTTCTTCATCCAAGTCATCATCTATATCATCAGATTCAGATTCAACATTGTAAGGATTGTCCATATCATCATCACCATCTAAGTCAGTTACGCTCATCGTGTCATCGTCGCTATAATATTCATGGGAATTGTCTCCCACATCATCTAATTCAACTAATTCTTGGAAATCTTTAGCTGGATCATCATCATCATCTAACTCATGTTGATCATGCTCTTCATCATCATCTTCTTCTTTTAGAGAACCCTCTTCATTACCATCGTCTAGGTTATACTTTACTGGCATTCCCCTTGGATTGTGTCTTACAACAAATGACCACTCTGCTTTACCTGGAACCTCCGAGTAAAATACATGTTCACATTGGATTGGAAGAGCATAGGGCTCTGTTCCTGGATCAAACAACCTTCTATTTACCATGGTAAATCCATGATCATGTTCAATAATAGCTATATCGGGATCATGTTGATTCAATCGTAACCTGTACCATTTGAAAATGAATAGAACTAGCTTAAAGGATTTAAAGTCACACTATAGAATATCTTCCAAATACCCATAGTATCAATTTTGTCAGAATTCTGGATGTCTGTCACTTCTAGATAAAACATTGATCACCTCAAATACTGCAAATATCCCACAATATGATGTTTTCTTTGTTTCATTCATTTTTTTTATGCGATATCTACAACCATTGCAGATCATAGCCTTATGGTGTTTTACCTACAAAAAGAAATACATGAAAAGATTAAACATCGATTCAATAATTATGCAGTAATACATGGAAAAGAACAGCATGTACGTCAAAATGTAATTTGAAAAATAAATGATTTAGAGTGATTGATTAATATTCTTGTCATTTTATCTTTTAAACCATATGCTAAATTGATTTCCCTTTCTGTAAGATTTCTATCTCCATTGCGATGTGATGCTTTTACCAATGAAGCCACACCTTCCCATGATATTCCATGACTTGATTGTTCACATCGTTCAATCCATAACTTCATCCAGTCAAGATTGTTTGCGATGTATAAATGAATTTCATCCCACTCTCGACCAACTGCTTGATGACAATAAACATCAAAATGAAAGACATATGTAAATTTTTTGAACAAAGTATATGCTCTTAATTGATGCAATAAGTTGAAAATGCAATTAGAATATGAATGATATAATAAACATCTACTAGCTAATAATTACCTTTTACCTTTCTCGATCTACCTTTCCCCTTCAAATTTGTTATTGGAGTCTCGATCACAAATGCGATGTAAATTGAGATTTGATGCTAAATTAGGAAGATATTCACTAACATACAACATGTTTTGGTATACCATATATCCTTCCATCATAGAACCCTCGGTATGTGCTTTTTGTCTCACCAAACCCTTCATAAATTGCAAGTGCCTCTCAACCATCCACATGGACCTTGAGTGCACAAGTCCACACAACTCAATCTCCTCAACTTGGTGTATGAGGTAGTGTTCCTATGCATTGAAAATTACCCAAGTTAGATGCTTCTGCATTTCACACATGAGACGAGGAATTTCTCTCCTCCAATACTTTATATCTTCTTTATGGATTTATTTAGATGTCAACCATATACAAGTGACGCAAACCAATAACGATATCTAAAAAAAAACATTAAATTACATATAATGAAACAATGCAGAAAAAACAAATATAAATTATATGAAGAATTAAAGAAACACTAAGTACCAGCAACTAATCGCTATTTATCTCATGTATTTACCAAGATTATATATAACTTGTTTAAAATTGTTGTCGAAGTTGTCCGGGAGAGAGAGAGAGAGGCAGAACATACTATATCAATATACAAGCCACGTCATTGTTTAAACTAATAGTATACAAACAAGAAAAAAAATTATGCAATAAAATGAAAAAAAAATTATATGGACATAAGAAAAATAATTAGCTTGATGAAGACGTGCCAATCATGCATTTTGACCCCTGAAAAATCACCTTTTTTGTTATGATATTCTTCAAGTTCGCACAAAATCTAGTGGTAAATTTAATTTTTTACATTACTTGTTTGACAAAATTGCTTTGATGCTCCATAAACATCCATGGAATTGAGTTTATATTAATTTGGTCTTTGTTTATATGAATTTAGATGATGTATTTCATTGCATGGTTTCCTTCTTGAATGTCTTTGCAAGCTTTCACAATTTTATCTTTCTCTCTCCTTAGCTCCAGTAGTCGCCATAATGTTTCGGTCACATTCTTTCCAATATGCATTGTATCAAACAAATGAGCAATTTGTAGGTGCTTATAGTAGGGAAAAATGCTGAATTGTATATGATAACTTTTCATTCCTCATGGAAGCCCATTAATTCCTTCATGATCATAATGGACATCATGAATACTAGTTTATAAATAAATTACATCATAAATCAAATATGGCCACTACAGTAAACAACTCACAATAAAAATTAAAATACATAACAATTCATTTACGATGATCCATATGTACCAGATTGATTATTTCTATTGTATTTCATCTTCCAAAGGTGAGGTGTCATTCTTTGTGGTTTTAATGCAGTCTCCTGCTTCCCATTGAAAATATTGTTTTTGGTTGTTCTATAGCTATGATTCTTAGAGAGGAAATGCCTATACTCATCAAACACCTCCTTTCTTAAGATTTCTAAGCGACGAGATTTTATCTTAGGACCACAAACCGGACATGCAAATTTACCCTTTTTCTAAATACCTACAATATATAGATATGGAATGTCTATGTCAATTATAATTATATATAAACTATATTAACTACTTCATATAATTAAATGCAATTAAAGTGGAACTTAAAAATACAAGCCACAAAATTGGGTTAACCGAGGGGCATCATGTATTGTCCATACAACCATTGCATGGAATTGAAATTACCTTTTTTGTATTTGTATAGATACGTCATACATAGTGATTCCATTCCATAACTTTTGTAGCTCATCTTTAAGATGTTTGATATATAAATTCATATCTTTGACTTGGAACTTACCTGATTGGTTTGAAGTACATCAAAAATATATATTTATGAGAACTGTTAAGATATATAAACCATGCACAAGAATAAAATAAAAAATATACAAATGAAATTAGGAAACATAATACGACAAATGACATGCCACAACTACATTAGAAATAAAATAGTTTTAGACACAAAATACCCGGAATAATCATCGACAACATTATGTGCTCCCTCTTTATTGACAACCATGGAGGAATGTTATTGTTGATAAAAAAAAGGCCACATCATGTAAATGGATTTCATCTGTGAAAATGGATTAACACCATCTGCTGCCAAAAAATCCTAAGATTACATGGTTCTTCTTTAAAGTGAGGCCACTTTTCCTCCATATCTCTAAAAGCAGAAACATCTGTAGGCATTCCAATAACATCATCTTGGCTTCTGTTCCTGGCATGGTAATCCATAAATTTCACTATGTTATTGCACCTGAACAATTTTTGCAAATGTGGAATGATGGGAATATAACAAAGAACCTTGTGAGGAACCTTTTTTGTTACTTGATCTGTTCGATATCTACTTATATGACATTCTAGACATTCTGTTGCAAATTCATGCTGATTATAATATATAGCATGGTCATTGGGGCATGCATGAATTGCTTCATAATGCATTCCAATATCTTTCATGATGGAAGATAAATATTGATATGTGCGAGGTAAAATATTGGATGGTGGTAACAAAAATTCAGCTATCAAGCTACATAAAAATATATATATAGTTAATGTAATAAATAAGTAATATTAATGAAACACACTTCATCCATAGGATGATTAATAATGAGTTAACAATACAATTATTAGAGGAATACAAATAAACTTTATCATGATCGTATATATGTGATGGATTATTTTACATACCTTAGCATTTGTGTGATTGATATGTTTGAAAGACCATTCATAACCTTCAATTTCATTATCAACAATACAGCAGAGAGAATATTTGTTTTGGAGCTTTCATAAAAGGGTTCATATGCCTTATCGAGAAGAGGTATATCATTTTCATTATCAAATTCATCACTATTTTCATTATCACTGTCATAGTCATCATCCATTATAACATTAAATGAATCATAGATCAATGTATTTGTACCATCATCTTCAACTACATTATTAGTATGATCATCTTGTTCAATATGATCATTCACTTGTTCTCCATTAAACATAGATGCTCCATGATCCTCCTGAACTTGTTCTAAAAGCACTTCCTCTGGATGATATGCTGTAGAGTATATTTCCTTTATACATACATGAAAACATCAATAGATATAAGTTAATATAGGAAATATTAAAATAATACACACATTTACCAAAGCAAAGAATATAAAAAACATTATAATGCTAAACCTGCAAATGGACGATATTGATTCCCCCCCTTAGCGTGTCCATGTTCCCTACAATGTTTTGTGGTTGTGAGATCAATATTCTTCTCTTCTTAAATCCCCTACATTGAGTAGATGGACAATAACATTTTCCATCACCTCTTCGTTTCACTACATCCCATAGTCTAGCAAGCAATTGTCGATTGTGTTCGTTTGGATTAGGAATATTTCTATTTGACATTTTGTCATAAACTTCATGAATGAATACTATAGAAAATCTTAAAAAATCAAGTTCCACGCATCAAAATTTTCTCAAACAAAGGTTTGTTGAAAAATAAAAAAATTCCCGCAAACTATTTGTCAAAGAAAAAAAAAATCCCACAACAACCCGTTGAAGAATAAAATAATTCCTCAAACTGTCCATCGAGGAATAAATAATTTTCGCAAACCGTCCGTCAGTTCTATAGAGAACATGACAGAATGTTTAAAAATGTTTATATTTATAATTCGTCAGTTGTCGGATATTCAATGATATGAACCTAGTTACCATTAAAAATATGGGTTAACACTATTTGAAATATGTCTTTATACTATTTCAAAAAATAGCCCAAGGACGTCGAAAATCTGATGACCCATCCTCCAAATGTTGTCAAAAATTCGACACCATACTGTTGGATATCCGATGAATCATCCACCAAGTGTCGTCACAAATTCGACACACGTCCATCACATACCCGACGACATATTCTTGCAAAGTGTCATCGAAAAACCTACGCCAAGGATGTCGGATATTTGACGATGTTTAAAGAAATTGGAAGGTATAATACTTTTCATCATTGCAAACTAACAAAAACGTACTTTACCTCAGATGTCATTGAATTATGTTGTTGGATTTTGTGTTCAAATACCGTTGTGTGTAGATAAAGCTCAACATGGATGGTTTCCTTGATAGTTCAAGAATATATGGATCTTGGCAATTATACGTTTACCAGGGTCATGATACAACCAAATGGAGCATTGTGGATGTAACTCAACGTGGATGGTTGTCCAATAATTCAGAAGTTTGAAGATATGATGTCAAAAAACTCAAGAATTCAACTCGAAATCTACACCTCTGCAAGGGTTACAAAGAAATTTCATGAAGCTCTACCCATTCAAAATTGTTTTTCAAACTAAGATTTTGAAGAATGTTTGGTTATGTTTATGTATGATATTTTTCTTTTCCGTTAGTGTTTAAATTCAATTAGCAATATAAGCCTTAAGACAAGGTGTTAAATACAAGGCTTACATGTGTAATAAAGTCACCCTAGTTACTTAGGTTATAAAAGTTAAAGCTTCAATTATTATTTGCTTTTAGGGGTCTGGACAAATAAGACATCTCAAACTCTTTATTTTAGAGATGAATCTCATATATAGAGTGAAGTATTTTCATAATGTAATATTGTGTTAATGTGTTAATGTGTTCATCAACTTCTCACTGCTCACTTCACTAAAAAGTAACAAGGGTTTTTCCATTTGGTGATCTAGTACCTTGTGTAATACCTTTAACCCTTCAAAACATAAGGGATAAGAGAAGGTAGTTGTGGGACCTAACAATGAGAACCTAGATAATGCCTATAAATGAGTCATGCATGGTGATAATAAAAATAGTCACCTTTGAATTGCTTCAATAGCCTAGAAATATTAAGGAACCCCTAGAGTCTAGAAAGATCAATTTCATGAAATATAAGAGACCATAATCCACGCGTGTTTCAATAAATGGATGGAAATATCTATCAATGAGAAATAATAATAATAATAATAATAATACTATATCCATATCTCTTAGTTTAGGAATGTAATGAGGCTTATATGACATATTTGGTAGTGTATGCATCCAATACTTGCTCATTACTTGACCACTAATATCAATTGATATACCATTACTCTTATAGGTACCTCCGATTTTTTCTCATTTCTAGTAACCTACAAATTCCAATCTCTTTGTTTTCATAGAGTTGTTGTGAGTTTATGGGTGCAAAAATATTCACATCCTAAGGCTGATATTGGTACCTTCAATTTCTTAGATACCATGATAGTTTTATAGTTGTTAACCCCAAGGGTCCTGCTTGATTGATACCATGGTAGTTTATGGCTGCTAACCCCAAGGGTCCACAATTGGTAGACACTCGTGTGAAAGATCAAATAGGCCTCAAGATAAAATCACATTGAGTCCCTTGGGGTTACCAATTGATATTCCATCTGGTGATTACCATCATCCTCTATCCTAAAAACCATGGAAAAGGGGGAAATCTGTGTGGGTCTAGCAAGGTAGTAACATCCTCACTTCGAACTACAAATGAATGAGGGAGTGAGGGACTATATTTCCCTTGAGAAATAGTTTTATTGTTGGTATAATTAAGGTGGGATTGTGCAATTTTTTATAATTAACTACTTCATATGAGAGTCAAGTATACAATCTCAATATTTAAAAACAAAAATGATAACCCAAGAATAATTTATATAAGCAATACTCATGCAACACAAGTTCTTAATTGGAGAGGTCGGAATACAAAGCTAACTATATTTCCAATCATAAGTTGGTTGGTGAGGAACTCTTAGGCCATAACGAAATCGGGGTGCCATTAAGTAAGTAGTTAAGACCTTACACGCTCAAGAAAATAGAACAATGAAGAAACGATATATTCAATGTAAATACAATCTCAAGAAGACCAATAGAAGCTAACATATTAATAAAAATTGCTTGTTAAATACTATAAATAAATAAACAACTAAAGTAATAATGTTCCAAATGATAACTTTACATACAATTTTTTTTTTATAAACATACC
>LPNX010415343.1:0-17011 GCA_001517045.1 Pseudotsuga menziesii | reverse complement strand
CATTTGCAATATAAAAATAATAAATATACCGTTTGGAATATAATATGTTGTTAACCATCATCAACTAAAAAAGCATTTTTATAAAAGAATACTACCACGAATGCTCAACAATGGGATGACATTTAGAAGCACTACGATAAAAAAAAATTATCTTGTAACGTACGCTTATAATCATCATGTTTTGTTTTTGAATATTATAATCATTATAAACTTGATTTTACAAATAGCATTATAACCGGACAATGACAAACATGAAATCTAACATTGATTTGACAAAGGTTAAACCCACGACGTTTGTCAAGTTGGTCGCGATGAATTAGCTGGTAAACCAATAGAGATTGATGGATGTAATATATTAGAGGTGGAGCTCACAAGGTATTCTAATATGTTTATCGTGAGACCGTAAATGATCGGTGAACAATGTAATTAAACGCATGCAAATTATTTTTTGTGTCTCTGTGTCTTTGCAGGTTTGCAGGTTCTAATAGGGCTTTCTTTTAGGAAGTTGCAATTTTCGAAGAAGTTAGGAGAAGTGATTATGGTGATAGTGGTCATTTTCTCCGTATATGCTTGCTGGCGGTTTGGATTGCCATTTCAACCAATAACAGAGTGTAAGAGTGTGATTGAATTTTCACAAATTCAAATAGAGTACGTTTGGTTAAACTTTGGTATTTATTTTATAATTCGTTTTCTTTTTTACTAATATTATTCATAAATAGATTAATATCTCGTAAATCAAGGGTTTTTCCACTACCCAAACATATTTTACTCAAACTTAGAAGCCACGGGTAATACCCCTTGGATTGTATTGAATCAAATATGTAAGGGATGTAAAATATACATTAATGGATCTCAAAGCCAATGCCTATTTAGTGAATGGCCATGTATGTATTATGCAAATAAACTTATATGGACCATGTTAAAATCAAACCATGTAAATGTTTGTATTGAACTATAATATCCTAGCACATCAACTTATCTTGTGGTTGGTTAATGTCGATGGGTGCTGACAACAAACATTTGCTATTGTTGCTTCTCGCACTGACTGCCATGACATCCTTCGAGATTGCTCAAATGGAATCATTCCTATGGTGGCAATGTTATATTTTTAACATTAAGCTAGCATAACATTAGGATCTTTAACTAAGAGAACAACAAGCACAACAATCAAACACAAGAGACAATGAACACAGTGTTGTTCCTCAGGGAAACCATAAATGGAGAAAACCCCACAACTTCCTCAGAGATAGAATCAGCACCAAAAGTGAAACCCAAAAATAATAAGATGATCTCCCGATAGCAGTAACCTCTTTCTTCCTTGCCCCAGTGTCTTTCTCTTCCTTAGCTATGTGCTACAACTGAGTGTGTGATAAATAGAGATGCTAGCTCTCTATTTATACTAATTCCCGAATTGACTAGACCCAACTAGGGCCGACTTCACTAGGTGAGTCTAATAACCCTAGTGCCCCGAAACTGCGGGGAATTTAACCCTTAGACAATAGGAGGGTTACCCACCTTGACTTGACATGACTGGTTTACATTATAGAAACTCTCGATAGGAACCTCGGGGCATGACATGACTTAAGTACATTAAAAATAAGTCCTGGAATAAACATCGGGTTACAATACATAAGAAATACAAGTGAATACATTCTGAAGTTACAATTACATCAACACTCCCTCTTAACTAGGAAGGTATTCTCTCGGCACAATTTATCAGCACAAGTCTTCTTCTCTGTATCATTTGGATCATCATTAAGTCTTCGTCATCTTCACCTTCAAGTCATCTCTATCTTCAAGTCACCTTCATCTTCAAGTCATCTTCACCTGGATCTAGATCATCATCACTGGATCTGGATCATCCCTCACTCTGGATCATCATCACTGGATCTAGATCATCCCTCGCTCTGGATCATCTCTAGATCTGGATCATCCCTCGATCTGGATCATATCTGGAGCATCATCTCTGGATCTGGATCATCCCTCGATCTGGATCATCTCTGCTGGATCATCATCACTAGATCTTCACAGGTGCTATCTCATGATTATTCTCGTCACATGAAGTTCTACAGAGCCTCAGCCCTTTTTCATGCTAGTTGTAGGCCTAGCCTCCATGTAGGTCTTCTTCCATCACTTATATTTGACCCTAAGTTAGAATGGTCTGCCCAGCACTTACATCTGATCATGTAGGAGCCAATCCTATAATCATATCAGAAAGGCATGCCCAACACTCACATTTGACCATGTGGGAACATCTCCCACAACCCTGTCAGAAAGGCCCAGCACTCACATCTGTCAACCAATGTTGGAAAGGCTCAGGAACCAATCCGCACTTACACTTGGCCATGCGAGGAACCAATACTCTATGCTGAAAGGCTCTGCACTTACATCTGACAACCAATGTCAGAAAGGCTCAACACTTATATTCGACCATGCAAGGAACCAATCCTTCATGCCGAAACGGATCTGCACTTACGTCTGACAACCAATGTTAGAAAGGCTCAGCACTTATATTCAACCATGCAAGGAACCAATCCTTCATGCCAAAATGGATCTGCACTTACATCTGACAACCAATGTCAGAAGAGCATGCACTCACATATGATCTTGTAGGAACCAATCCTACAGTCATATCAGAATGGCCCCCAATCCCAGACTGAGCTACCTGGTAACTGACCAGGTGCCTCCATTCCAAGAATGGCTTTCAGCGCTTACTTCTGATCATGTAGGAACCAATCCTACAGTAACATCAGAATGGCTCAACACTCACATCTAGCATGGAAGGAACCAATCCTCTCACCATGACAGAATGGCTTAGCCCTTACATCTGACCATGGAAGGAACCAATCCTCTCACCATGTCAGAATGGCTCTGGGTCTCATCATTTCCCATTGGAGGAAACCTTGATTTGGAGAACACCAAGCTTCTCCCTGAAGTACTTGAACTTCACCCTAGCCAATGGCTTCGTCAACACATCAACTACCTATTCCTCCATCGCAACATACTGGAGCTTCACTGCTCCCCTCTGCACCATATCCTTGATATAGTGATATTTGATCTCGATATGCTTCGACTTGTCATGGAACACTAGATTCTCTGACAACTTCATGCAACTCTAGTTGTCACAATGTATACAAGTAGCATCCATCTAGAGATCAAATAAATCAGACAGTAGCTTCCGCAGCCATACTGCCTCACAACTAGCTAAACAAGTTGCGACATACTCTGCTTCAGCTATACTCAGTGCCACACAAGATTGCTTCCTGCTAAACCAAGAGATCACTCCTGATCCCATACTGAAGAAACACCCTGAAGTGGTCTTCCTATCAATGGCACTTCCTGCCCAATCTGAATCAACATAACCCTCTAGGTTACTCTTCTGATTCGCCTCATACTTGAGCCCATAATCAATTGTACCCCTCAGGTACCTCAGAATACGCTTTGCAGCAATCAAGTGAACATGTCTTAGATCTATTAAGAACTAGCTCAAGGTGTTCATAGAAAAGAAAATGTCTGGTCTCATGTTCGTCAAGTACATCAAGGACCCAATCATCTGACGATACATCGTAGCATCAACCGCCTCTGATGAATCATCACTAAATAGCTTCAGGTTCGATGCCATAGGTGTGGTCATGGCCTTGCAGACCATCATCCCAAACCTCTTCAGGATCTTTACTACATACTTCCCTTGTCCGAGGGAGATTCCATTAGCATTCTGCACACCTCCATGCCTAGAAAATAATGCATCATACCTAAGTCCTTCATTTCAAACTTGGCAGCAAGCTTTCTCTTCGTATCAACAATCAACCCATCCATACCTGTTACAGACATATCATCTACATATAGTAGTAGCATCACTGGGTTTCCATCTTCAACCTTGTAGTAAAGGTTGGGATCTACTTTACTCTTGGTAAAGCCCAAACTGGATAGAAAGATGTCAATTCTATCGTACCATGTCCTGGGTTCCTGTTTCAAACCATACAGGGATTTCTTTAGTCTGCACACATGAGACTCCCTGTCATGTGTCTCAAAACCAAGTGGTTGTTCTACATACACTTCCTCTTCCACTACACCATTCAAGAAAGTAGTCTTGACATCCATTTGGTGTATCTTCCATTTCATTACTACAGCTAGAGCAAGTACTGTTCTGATGGAAGTGTATCTGGCTACAGGTGCAAAGATTTCTTCATAGTCTATTCCTTCTTTCTGTGAGAAACCACGAGCCACAAATCTTGCCTTATATTTCTCTATGCTACCATCTGCAGCATGCTTGATCTTGTAGATCCATTTGGAAGTTACAACAGACTTCCCTTCTGGTCTTGGGACAACATTCCAAACATCGTTCTTCATGATCGATTGATACTCTTCGATCATAGCATCCTTCCATTCTTTCCGTTCTACCACTTCTTCATAATTGGAAGGTTCTTCATTGATAAAGTCACATAGTAAAGCTACATATCCGGAGCAAGATCTGGTTCTCTTTCTTTCTCTGTGATTCTCTTCTGGATCCCCATATCTTTCCACACCTTAGCTAATTTCTCATACCCAAGTAGGTTTCCTCTTGTGAGGATTCTTCTCCTGAGGTGGATCTATAGGTCTTTGTGGTTCTTCAAATTCTCGATCTTCTTCTCGAATTTCTTCATTCATGGTTGTATCATGAATTCTAGGTGCTTCTTCTTCGTCAGGTTCTTCAGGAGGTCTCTTTCTGGATTTGTTGTAAGTTGTGTCTTCATCAAATGTTACATCCCTAGTGATGTCAATCTTCTTGAATCCTGGGAAATATATTTTGTAAGCCTTCGAGCTTTCAGAGTATCCCACAAATATACCCTTCTTTCCTGAAGGATCTAGTTTTGTTCTCTTCTCTTTTGGAATGTGTCTGTACACTAGACAGTCGAATATTCTAAAATGGTTGACTTCTGGTTTCTTGCTGAAAAATACTTCTTCAGGTATCTTGTTCTCGAGTACTCTATGTGGAGTATGGTTCTGTACAGACACCACTATTCTAGCAGCTTCTGCCCATAGATGCATGGGAAGATCCTGATCATGAAGCATTGCTCTTGCAGCTTCCATGATAGTTCTATTCTTCCTTTCTGTAACCCCATTCTGTTGTGGATTATATGGAGTAGATAACTCCCTCTTAATCCCTAATTCTTTGCATAAGTCTTTGAATTCATTTGATGTGAATTCTCCACCATTATCTGATTGAAAGGTCTTGATCTTCTTTTCTGTGTGGTTCTCGATCAAGGCTTTGAATTCCTTGAACTTGTTGAAAACTTCATCTTTGTTCTTCATGAAGTAAATCCATGTCTTCCTAGAAAAATCATCAATAAAAGAAACATAGTATACATACCTCCTTAGTGAACTTGATGACATTGGTCCGCATACATCGGAGTGGATGATTTCCAAGATTCCTTTTGCTAGGCTCTCGTTACTTGGAAATGTCTAGTTTGTATTCTTTCCTTTTGCACATCCTTTGCAGACCCCTTCATGTTTTGTTGTATTTTTGGAAGACCTTCAACAAATTTGGTTGCAACTGGTAGTGCTATGTAATGCACATGTGCAAGCGTTCTATACCAAATTTCATTTGGCTCTACTGTGTCATGGACCAAAGCTTGTTCTAGATGGCCCTTCAATTTGTATAAACCTCCTTGTTCTCCAATTACTATTGCATCATCAATACTCTTTCCTCTTGACCACATGAGGACTTGGCCATCTACAAATGCAACCCTCATGCCTTTTGCATCCAGTGTCGATATGGAGAGAATATTCTTCTTTAGACCTTGTACAAGCAAGACATCCTTCATTTTCATAGATTTTCCCGAGTCTAGTTTGTAGGAGGATTCACCACTACCTTTTATGGGATATTGGTAGTCATCCCCAATTTTCACCTTATGGGGTGAATTATGTTCGGATAGTTTCTCAAAGGATTCTTTGAAACCTGTCACGTGTTTGGAAGCCCCATTGTCAATAAGCCAATCTTTGCTTCCATGAGTGACAGTTCCCGTGAGAGTGGAGATCAAAACATATTCATCTTCACTTTCTTGTTTTACTCTCTTCTTGGGAGGATCATCATCCTCAGTAGTGTGAGCATGATGTCTTCTTTTGGAGTTCTTCTTCTTCTTGGATCCATTCTTATTCATGGGACAATTTCTAGCAAAGTGTCCTATTTCATCGCATGTATAACATCTGAGGTTGGATGGATCCCTTCTTACAGGATTGTTTTTCTAATGAGAATGCTTGTACCTTGGTGATGATGGTTTTCCCTTATTTCTTTCTTGGAGTGTACTGTGAGAGCTTGATCTTCACTTCCCATCTTTTCTTCTTGAGCTACTATTCGAGCTTCTTCTTGTGAACATTCTTCCCACAGTCTATTGAACTTGACTAACTTCTTCCTAGCACAGATTCCTTGGATGAAAGAATCCCATGACCTAGGAATACCATTCAAGGTTGTCATCACAATTTCTGCATTCTCCACTTCTTCATCTACTGCTTTCAGCTGTTCTTTGATCTAGGAGACCCTTGTGAAGTATGACTGGACGGTCTCCTCATTCTGGATCTTGACATTCTTCAAATGGTTCGTTAGAGTCATCTTCTGATTGATTTTATTCCCTTCAAACAATTTGGTTAGGGCATCAAACATGGCTTTAGGTGTCTTGAGGGAGGACACCTGTGGTATGAGGTGATCCTTGATAGAATCAGCAACGATCCTCTTTGCCATAACCAACTTCTTCTTATGTAAGGCCTTGGCCTCATCTCCCTCTGGAACTGGAACCTCCTGACTGATATAGGAATCCAACTCATTTTCTTCCAAGACCAGGGAGATCCTATACTTCCACGATCGGAAGTTATCATCTCCCTCAGGATTTTCATCAAGCTTGGTATGATGAGACATCTCAACTGAGAACCTCAAATAGAAATACAAAAGATTTAGATCTTACCAGGTCAAGATGTCGGATCTAGATTTGGAGCTAAAATCCTGCATTGTTGGTTCGAGAGAAGATTAGGGTTTTTCTTTTTCGGAGTTCTATCCAAGCAAGTGCTTTGAATTTGATCCCTAACTTTGATTTTGGGGAGGAGATCCATCCAGGCCTAGGCTCACTAAAAAATTCCACTTCTGTTAAAAGCCCTAATTTTTGACAGTAGTGTCGGGTCTAAAACTGAAAAACCTTAGAATTGGATTCTGCTTGGACAGAAAAATGCGCCCTAGGGAGGAGAGTTATTCCACCCTACTTTTGTTGAAAATATGTGGAGAGAGATCCACAAAATAGGAATCCCTAGTTCCCACAGTTGCACAGTGTCTTCCTTTTAGGTTAGCTCTGATACCATGTTAGATTTTTAACATTAAGCTAGCATAACATTAGGATCTTTAACTGAGAGAAAAACAAGCACATCAATCAAACACAAGAGACAATGAATAGAGTGTTTTTCCTCAGGGAAACCATAAATGGAGAAAACCCCTCAACTTCCTCAGAGATAGAATTAACACCAAAAGTGAAACCCAAAAATAGTAAGATGATCTCCCGACAGCAGTAACCTCTTTCTTCCTTGCCCCAGTGTCTTTCTCTTCCTCATCTATGCACTACAACTGAGTGTGAGTAAGTGAGTGATAAATAGAGAGGCTAGATCTCTATTTATACTAATTCCTGACTTGACTAAATCCAACTAGGTCCAACTTCACTAGGTGAGTCTAATAACCCTAGTGCGCCGGAACTGCGGGGACTTTAACCCTTAGATAATAGGAGGGTTACCCACCTTGACTTGACATGACTTGTTTACATTATAAAAACTCCCGATAGGAACCTTGGGGCATGACATGACTCAAGTACATTACAAATACATCCCGGAATAAAAATCGGGTTACAATACATAAGAAATACAAGTGAATACATTCTGAAGTTACAATTACATCAACAGTCAAGTTCCTAGACTACTTGCCCAATGATCCAAAGTGGCATGCCTCCTATGGTTCCAAGTGGGACATCGCCCTAGTGGCACATCTCAATAATGCCACATGGCATTCTTTCTATGTTTCCAAATCTCAATATTTATGGTTCCAAGTGTTAAGGCGCTCTACAACCCAGTATGGGGGGCGAGATCTTGTAATGTAACGTTCTGTAATGTCCCTCATGTAAATGTCAGCTATAAATATTATGAGGGAGATGTTCTAACATTATGTAATGTTCCTCATGTAAATGTTGGCTATAAATATTATTTCCAATTATGAGGAAGATGTTGTAACATTATGTAACGTTCCTCATCGACTATAAATATTTACTTATGATGTAGATTTTGTCGGTCATTAATTAAAAGTAAATATTTTTTCTGGTTCATTAAAATAAAAACAAAATGACATGTATTTTGAAACACCTACTATATAAACACCAATAGGTAATAAAAAAATACATAAAAGTTTATAAAATAGGCGTAAATTTATAAAAATGGATTATCAGTGTTTGCTATTACATATGTGAAAACTATAGAAATAGGAATGCATTCATTTCCATCCACGTATATTATTAGTTTTTGCATCGGCATTCTTGACCAAATTAAATGATAGACTCAATCTCTCATTGATTGTTTGGAGTGGCAATTGGCACACAGGTTTGCACTATATAAACATGTGCAGACATTTGTACTCTTCTCCATCTATCTTCTATGACTCACATTTTTATTGAAGCTTTCCATTTTTTATTTGGATAACAGTAACTATGATGTCTGTTGCTATTAATAATCTAAAAAATAATTATTATGGCAATTTCTTTTACATTATTTATGATGATTGTGGTTAATGTCTGCTAAAACTAAATTTAGTAGATTTGGTCTATTAAACTTAAAATAATTAATTAAAAAGGTAAAAATTTTACAATCTTCAACTACAAAGTGATACTGGTGTAATGAGAATTACACCTAGGCTTCAAATAGACAAGGGCTCATCAAAGCTAGACTCTACCTTCAGGATTAGGATACTAGATTTTAATGGAAACTCACTAAGTTTTGGCCACTGCCCAGACCCACAAAATTTATACAAGGAAATGTTTATGTTTACCTTTAATGTCAATGTTAATTTTTTTTTGGGAGTGAAGTTTAATTAAAATTGATAATAAGTTAGCTTACTCATTAATTGGAATTTTGATAGTAAAAGTGAATTCAACACTTTCACAAACCTTTAGAGCACCCAAAATTCTAAAACTTGATAGTTGTAAACTGGATCTTGAAAATTTTCTACTAGATTTATTCAAAATAATATCTAAAAGATCCACCAATTCCAACCCAAATCTTATAATATTAAAACTAATAGTATGCATTTCCTCTGCATAACCTAAAAATACAATTTTATACATTTCAAACTCGGTGTAGACTAAGTGTAGGTTTTGGTTACATGCAAATCATTAAATAAAAAATAAAAAAACTAAAGAGTAATGCAACATGATTCATTCAATCACAAGAGTTTCTCACAGTATTCACTTTAACGCACATTATAGTATAGAGTTTAAAATCCGGGAAACCTAAAATTTTCTTTAATGCCCAATGCAGGGAAAGTAGAAAACTGTAGTATGGAGGGAAATTTTTAAGATCTTGAAGTATTCTGGCATCAAACAGTGAGCTAAAATCCTTCACTAGTGGCCATGAATGTTTTAACGAGGGCAACAACATTACAGATCAGTTTGCACACATCTACAGGAGTCGTGGTCATTGTCGTCACATGTATTATTCTTAAAATTAATACTATATGAATAACTAAAATATATTTTAATATCAATTTTAAATAAAATATTTCAATATCTATCTTACAAAAAAACCAAAAACCTATATATACATAAATTTTTCAAAGCTTAGAAGGTCTTTCCTTTGAACTAGTGAGTAATGACAAAGTTCACGTACATGTCCACAATGGTGAAGAAGACAATAGTGCCTTTGAAAGTATGGATCATATTGAGAAGACACAATTTAAGGAATCAAGGACATAATTAACAAGTTTATTCAATATTCGACCATAAATAATATTAAATATTAATAATAAAAAATGTTATATGTGGACCTTAAATAAAAAGATGTGTCTTTTGGTTTGAATCAAATCAATGGCTATATATAGGACACACCAAAGTTGATAGCTCCTTGAGTGAAATACTTAAGAATACGTTTGTACCTAGAGAGATTGGATCCCTCTCAGCGCTTGATAGAGCCTAGGATTTGGATCTATGCTGGTGCTACCAAATGATATACCTCCTATGGTGCTAATTGTCACATATATATGCCATGTGACAAGATATATATGGTACAAACACCTCATATTCCATGTGTTAAAACTCATGACTCTTTTCCCTACATGGTATGGTTCATGAAAATAAATGGGATCGTTTCTATGGTGCCAAATGTCAAGACTCTATGGTTTCCAAAGCCAAGGTTTGGTGCCAAGTGTCACACCTCCTTTTCCCATGAGGCCAACGTCTATTGAACCATGTTTCACAATCCTTTGCATATGCTATGGTTTATATGGGCCAATTGTCACAGCACCTATGGTGCCATGTTGCAAAGGGACATCATTTGTACCAAATATGACAATTTTATGGCACCACACAACCTCATTTCTTTGGAGTGACATGTCATGTTTTGGACTAGTCAACTCGTAGCACCTATCATTGGGAAATTAGCATGGCTTGATGGCATTGGGCATCCCATTAAATGAGTTTTGTCTAATGAGTGAGTTTTCATTCCCTCAAACAATAATGCCATTGTAGAGAGAAAGGATGAGGCTAAGTAAACACTAAAATATAATGATAAGGAAAACCAACCACGTACAACAATTCATTTGGATCTTTTCGCATAACAACATACACTAGAATCCCTCAATTCTCAATATTTTTAAAAAATATTTTATCTCAATAAAATCAATTCAATGTGGGAGCCACAATAACATCTTTAATTTATGATAGGGCACGATGGACTCGAACCGCCAAACTTTTGCTTGTAAGACATATGCTCTTCCATTGAGCCAGCACCCTTTTGTTAGAATATGATACCTACATGTGTAATAAAGTAACCTTAGTGATTTAGGATACAAAAGTTAGGGTTGGGTTATTATTAACTTTTAGGATTTAGACAAATAAAAAATTGCAACTTGTATAAAAGATAAGTGAATGTCATTACAATAGTGCAAAGTGTTTTAGTAATATAATATTGTATTATTTTGTTCTTCTATTTCTCATGGCTAGCTTCTTTACTAAACCTTGACTAGGGTTTCATCATTTAGGGATCTAGTACCTTTCTTCTAATATCGTATCACAGAGAGATTATTCCCATGGTGAAGTTTGAGAAGTTATTGCATGCTAGAAAGGGTATTGCCACTTCCCTATGCTCATGCCCACAAATCTAGAAAGAATCGCAAAGAGGATCGCATGCCCACATATCTTCCTGAAAAGGAGCTACAATATCAAAGTGAAGTGATCTCATTCTATAATGAAAAGCTTGGATTCACAAAAAGAAGAATCGCCAATCAAGCATAACGTCAAATAAAAGTAAATTGCTAGGTAATAATTCTTAATGGAATCATATTTGTATCAATTTAAACAATTTAGCCACTAATGTACCAATTAGAAGGTAGTCTCATTTTTAATGTCACCATTCTAATGAGAGTAGGGTGTGAATCCTTGAAACAAAGGAGCTAATTCGCCAATGATCACAAGAGAAACAACGAATTCAATTCCTTTAGAAGATCATGCCTAATATTTTTTGTTGAGACTCTCATATGGGTTGAAGTTGTTGTGACTTTATCAAATATAAGTGGAGTCATTTTACGTAAAAGAGTAGCTGTGACTAAAGGTAATCGACAATCATCATACACCTATCTCATCATCATACAAGGAAAGGAAGGAGGGAAATATCAAATCAATAGTCTTTAAGTCCTTTAGAGAGATGGTAGGGGAGATGCCCAAAACAAACATGTGCAAAATAATGAATCTATTTCTCAATGGAAAAGGCTCTAGTTTGCTCACCATCTGTATCATCCAATGCATGGACATTATCAAAGTGCACATTCAATGGTGTCCAAGTTTGAGTAATAATGTGGAAAATAACATGTTCACATATGAGGGATTTGGTATGTTTTACAAGTGGTTATCCATTAGTTTGTTAAGATAATAAACTTACACAACAACTCATCTTAGAAAATTTAGAGCTACATTGTTGAATCACACAATCTGTGCTCTTATTTATTAAATGTAGCCATCATTGAAGATCCACCAAATGAAAACAATGGTGATGACCTTGTTGAAGAAATGGTGATTTCCACATTTTAAGAAGCTCGCTCTTTGAACAAATAAAGTGATCTAATATATATAAATATCAACATGGATGGTTTCCTAGATAGTTCAAGAATCTATGGATCTTGGTAATTGTAGGTTTACGAGGGCCATGATACACCCAAATGGAGCATTGTGGATGTAGCTCAACATGGATGGTTGTCCAATAATTCATAAGTTCAAATATATGATGTCCAGAAACTCAAGAATTCTGTGGAAATTGAACCCAGTGTTAGAACAATTACACTCACATCAATTTTTAATTACACATGCAAAATTACTCACAAAAGAGACTAAATATGGAGCTGAACACTAAACTATATTGAATAAGTGTACAATATCCAACCCTGTGAATTCATAGGCTTCCACAATAAATAATTACATGAGGGATTCAAATTCATGAAGTTTCCATTTGAATCTAGTCAAAAGCAGGCTTACTAAATCTAAGCAAATCCCCCATAGGTGCATAAAGCAGTTTCCAAAACTGTCAAGGAGCTCACGAATTGGAAAAATCAATTAGGAAAGCTAAAAGGTAATGGAAGGACAAATCATACATGCTTTTCATAGGAGAAAAGAGTGGAGGATGTGGAGGACAAAAAACAAGTTAACCTCACCTAGTCAAACTTTCCCAATTGCCTTAAAGCACTGAAAAAGAAGGAAATAAAGCAGAAAAAGTAGACAGGCGCTAGGGAGGCTAGGAATAAATAAGATTTGATTCCAGGAGGTTTTCCAAGCTCTCCATGAATCAAAATTATCAAGTTTGACCACTATGGATGTGTAGATGACAACTTGCATAAGGTGGAATATGGAAACTAGGCAAATAAGAAAAAAATGAATTAATTTAATGTCTAAGGTAGCTAACTATGGGTTGATTATTCTAAAAAATTCCACTCAAAAGCTACACCTCTACAAGGGTCACAAAGCAATTTCATGAAGCTCTACCCATTCATAATTGTTTTTCAAACTAAGATTTTGAAGAATGCTTGGTTATGTTTCTGTATGATACTTTTTCTTTTCAATTAGTGTTTACATTCAATTAGCAATGTAAGCCTTAAGAGAAGGTGTTAAATACAAGGCTTACATGTGTAATAAATTCACCTTAGTTACTTAGTATATAAAACTTAAAGTTTCAATTATTATTAGCTTTTAGGGTTTTGGACAAATAGTACATCTCACAGTCTTTATTTTAGAGATGAATCTCATAGATAGAGTGAAGTATTTTCGTAATTTAATATTGTGTTAATGTTTTCATAAATTTATCACTGCTCAATTCACAAAAAATTAACTAGGGTTTTTCCATTTGGTGATCTAGTACCTTTTGTAATACCTTTAACCCTTCAAAACATAGGGGAGAAGAGAAGGTAGGTGGGAACTAAAAAGGAGAACCTAGATAATGCCTATAAATGAGTCATGCATGGCGATAATAAAAAATAATCTGCTTTGAATTGCTTCAATAGCCTAGAAATGTTAAGGAATCCATAAAGTCTAGAAATATCAATTTCACGAAATAAAACACGCCATAATCCACGTGTAATTCAATAAATGGATGGAAATAACTATCAATGAGAAATAATAATAATAAAAATATATCCATACATCTTAGTTTAGGAATGCAATGAGGTTTATATGACATATTTGATAGTGTATGCATCCAATACTTTCTCATTACTTGAGCACTAATATCAACTGATATACCATTACTCTTATTGGTACCTCCATATTTTTCACATTTCTAGTAACCTACAAATTCCAATCTCTTTGTTTTCACAAAGTTTTTGTAAGGTTACGGGTGCAAAAATATTGGCATGCTAAGGTTGATATTGGCACCTTCAATTTTTAGATGCCATGATAGTTTTGTGGTTGCTAACCCCGAGGTTCCTCCTCAATTGATACCATGATATTTTTATGGTTGCTAACCCCAAGGTTCCTCAATTTTGAGATGCTCATGTGAAAGCTCAAATAGACCTAAAGATCAAATCACATTGAGTGCCTTGGGTTTAACAATTGATATTCCATCTAGTGCTTGCCATAATCCTCCATCCTGAAAACCATGTAAAATGGGGAAATCTGCATGGGTATAGCAAGCTAGTAATATCCTCACTTGGAACTACAAACATGTCAAGAAGTGAGAGATTGTATTTCCCTTGAGAAATAGTATTTTTGTTGGTTTAATTAAGGTTGGATTGTGATATTGTTTATAATTAACTAATTCATATGAGAGTCAAGTATACCATCTGAATATGTAAAAACAAAAACAATAACCCAAAAATAATATATATATATATATATAAACAATACTCATGCAACACAAGTTATTAATTGGAGAGGACATAATACAAAGCTAACTATATTTTCAATCCTAAGAGGGTTGGTGAGTAACTCTTGGGCCACAATGAAATAGGGGTGCCATTAAGAAAGTAGTTAGGACCTTACAAGCTCAAGAAAATAGAACAATGAAGAAACAATATATTCAATGTAAATACAATCTCAAGAAGACCAATAGAAACTAACATATTAGTTGGAAAACTAACACAATGACCACATTAAAAGGAAGAGTGGGAGTTGGAGAGAGTAGAACTTACTATGCACATAGCTTCCTGTTTTTCTAGACCCTGCAAATGGAAATTTGTAGTGCAAGAAATTGTGAGTTCCACTTGTTTCCTATCCTTCTTCCTTCATTGGCTACAAAAAATTTCTCTAAGAGTACCCAAAAATACAAAGACAACCCACCCCACTCCTCATGGAACATATTGAAACAACCAAATGTCAAGGTTGTAGATGGGATGTAGAGTCCACTATAATGAAATAGATAATAAATGTATGAACCCTAAGACTCAAAGCACTATCTATGAAAAATTAGATTCTTATGTTGCTCTTTGCTAAGAAAGAGACCCCAAGAATATGTCCATGTAAACCCTAGCCTCCTTTGTGTTGTTATTTCCTATGAAATAGACTCTAAGAATCCGTCAGTGTAAACCCTAACCTTCTTCCTATTTTTTTTCATCGCAAGGAGACTCAATGCATTCATCCATGTAACCCTAACCTTCTTATTCCTATCTTTTTACTTATAAAGGAAGTCAAATAATGAAAAAGGCAAGGATAGGCTAAGCAAGGAAACCATAATCTCAAAATTTATCTCTCATCCCATCACCATTCCATGGGATGATAGTAAGGCCTAAGAAACATACCAACACAGCCAACCTCTCTTCTCATGAATAACTCCAAAGGCCCGAGAAGGCTTCCAAACAATTAATGGATGATTCATCTCTACACAATGGCAATGCTTTCCCATGCCCTTATGATATATTGTCCATGCTCATCAGCTTTTGTCTATGGTGCATGCTAAAATGATTGAACTTAAATCACCATATAGTACATATTAGATTACTATATCAAGGTTAGAAGGATTTGTAGTATAAGCTTATAGGCCATGTGATCAACTACTTTAGGGTTCAAAGGATTTGTGACCTAAGTTTACAAGTGAAGGAATGATAAACATTTTTTATAAACAAGTTTCAAATATTTCGGTGGAATTGATGTTGTTTTTTCAATATAATAAGGAAATCACTCCAAAGCAACATGGCCCTTTAAAAAATATTGTAGTAAGTGTATAAAAAATATATGTTAAATAAATAAAATAATATTTATCGAAAAATTGAATCATTGGAAAAAAATTTATAGATATTTTTTACAAATGTTGTGGGCATCTCTTCCTTTCATGGTTTTTTCATTAAGGTAGATCATCATATTTCTCAATAGTACTACATTTTCAAAATATCTTGCTAAGAGCTAGAGACCAAGGACCATTTTGTACTCAAATTCTCTTCGTGCTATGAGATCGAAAGACAATTACTTTACCTCATTAAAAACTCACTTGGTTCTCTTCAAACTCTTTTAGCTGACAACGAAAAAAAATCCTGTCCATCTTCCTCCAAAGGATGTACAACTTTAATTGATGACTTATTAAAGTCAAGTTCCCCAATCTGACATGCACTAGATTGTATCTTAATTCCAACCCTAGTGGGAAGAGGCTCCATGGCCAATTTCCAAGCTTACGTGATAGATTCATGAGGTGTCATATAACCAATGATTTCCATGCCTTCACACCCATTACACATTTCTTTGTAGCATTAATGTTAAAATTTTCTCCAAAGAAATGAGTCATAACTAAAGACCCTCCTCCTTAAGCTTCTTCAATATTCCCCATTACATTGTGTTGGTGCTTTACAATGTTTTTTTTGTTTTCCTTATTTTAGGCTCTCCAAATGAACAACTATAAACCAAGCAACCTTTTTCTTGAGCTTATTCATTACTCCCGTCCTCCTTAAGCTTCTTCATTATTCCCCATTCGTTTTTGGTTGGTTCTTTATGATTTTTTTTTTTCGTTATTTTAGGTTCTCCAAAGGAACAAGTGTCAACCAAGGAAACTCCTTCTTGAGCTTCTTCATTACTCCCCATCTCAATGGATTGGTGATGTCTAGTGCTTTTAACACTTCCATTCTTTTAGGTTATTTTTCTCTCTTTTAGACACTCCTTGGAGATGTATTTTTGCCTCCCCCTTGTCATCTCTATCTATTGCATTCATTTTACAATTCCCATCACTTTGATATTTAATGAACATTAATATTTAAATTAAATTAAATCAAGTATTATACACAATATTATATATATATATATATGTATATGTATATATCAAGTATATGTATATATAT
>LPNX010415338.1:0-19174 GCA_001517045.1 Pseudotsuga menziesii | reverse complement strand
CATGATATTACTTAACTTTAATAATGCTATGATATTGCTTTCCAGATTAAGTGATTTAAGAATGATTCCAACCTACCTAGGCATCTGAATATTGGTCTCGCAACGTTTGAATTGTTGAGAATAATTGCTTATTGTAGTATAGGGCATCCTCATTCATAAATGAGATGCATCCATCGTCCTATAAGTAAATGGTATAGTCCCCAAAGGGACATTACTTCTCATGCATATCTGTTAGCTTATGCAAGAATTCAATACCTCCTATGCCTGAACTAGAAAGCATCCATCTGTTCCTTCAGATTTACCTGGTGAGATAAGCAACAACATGAGCAAAGCCAGGTTTATAGGAGAACAATAACCCACGCAGAGGCTTCCCTTCAATGTGGGATTCAATAGTATATCCATAATGAAACACATCAGTTATTTTTTCTTCAAATATCTTCTCTTCGACAGGATTGGAAGCATGCACAGAAGGTCCACGTATGCTCAGGAAAATGCATGCTAAGTAGGGTTGAATTACTCCACCTTCTCTACACAAACCGCATTCCAGAATTTCATGCTGAATTTTCTTGCAAGTTACTGATCTGCCAAGTTGGGTACTTGCACCAAATTACCAGTTTTTACTTCCAAATGAAATAGGGATGGAATACTCGCACAAACTTCTTGGATATTTAAGCACCCTTGAATATGTAGCTTTCACTTTCTCAACAATAAAACCAGCGTAGCCTTTGCAGATTTTGAGTCTTAAGGAGTCATCTCCCAAAATGGACCATGTGGATGTCCTTATAATAAGAATGCGAGCTAAAAGAACAAGAGCATCCTCCCATCCTCTACCTTCAGAACTTGATTTACTAGGTGTTCTTCAATTTCGATGGATAAGGCACGCCTCATAACAAGTTCATGTAACAGGTTAAAGCATGCTCTGTGAAAATGTTCAAGGAAGTGTTTTTCATAGGACATATCTGAAACACCAGCCCCCTCCATTATTTCATCAACTAAAAGCTGTGGCTGTAGCATTCGTAAAAGAGCACTGACATGTTCTTCATTAAGTTGGTGACAAGCTTCTTTGTAAATAGAAGAATTCCAATCTGGAGAAAAAATGCACTCTTTAATAAAACTAAGCACTTCAACAGCTCCTTGGAAAGGAATATTATTGGAGTCAGAAACACTGTCATTTGCAGAGCAGGGCTGTTCATGTCCAGGAAATGCAACAAAATGAGAAACCGGCGATGCATACAAGAAATCTAGGTCACCATAACCTCACACTCTAGTGGCCTCAACTTGGTTCTCTGGTTCTTGTCCATATTCAGTTCAATTCTGGTTACATGGTGATGAATCTTTGATCTGTGAGTGTAAAGCAAAATGGACTTCAGTTTTGTTGTTGAAATATAACTAAAAAAATTTCAATTTGGGAATATAAAAAATGGAAATTTAAATTTCAGGAATCCTTTTGAATAACCAACGAAGCAAGTGAATCACTGCTCCATGTTATGGTTATGGTTGTGTATCTCTTTGGCGCACTTACTATTATGACTATGGCTATGGGTCTTGTTACCACTCATTTTGCATGGGTGTTCGCTTGTAAATTTTTGGAAGGGGTTTGCAGCATGGTGCCTATGGGGCTATTTCCTGGGGTTCCAAAGTAACACCAGCCTTACTCTTTGGTGTAACAGTTTCCACCTTGAGGCATGTTCGTCCTTTTTCTACAGGTTTATTAGCATGACTCAGCTCTGTTTTTCTTCTTTTCACTTGTCTTCCATCCTTCTGGTTGTCATGATTTATGTGCAAATGTTTGGGGCTTGAGAGACCTGGTTCATGTTGATTTTTAGCCACTAGCTTAACACTATCCGAGGTATTTCATTTTCCATTTCAGTTAACTCTTGTCTTCTTTGCCTGTATTCATGGTTAAGAATATTGTTCTGAAATGCCTTGTCCCTCGATATCAATGCCAAATTTGTTGTTCCTTGAGTGAATTGAAAAGCATCAGTGTCTGTGTCAGCTTCAGATAAACTTGGAGTTGAGGAATTCTGAAACAAAAATGTATTACTGTTTGTTATAAAGATGTCTTATTGTTCTTAAGAAGAACTGGACAATGTGATATAAATCTACCGAGTCTTTATTAATCGCAAGCATATGAGAGTATGCAGATCACATTCAAATTAGCCATCCTTATCAAAGTCTAAAACTGCTCACAAGTTTGTTACAAGGGTAAACTCTCACTTCGATGGCACTGGCACAATATTTTCACAATATTTAAAAAAAAAAAATTTCAACAGACGTCGCTTAAGCGACGCTTTCAACTGTCTCTTTTCCGACGTCTTTTGTAGATATCCGTCGCAACTCCGACGCTGTAAACTGTCACTTTTCCGACGCTTTTTGTAGATATTTGTCGTTTTTCTGACGTTTCGTCCTACGATCCGTCGCTTATCCGACGGTCCTTCTGTCGCTTAACCGACGGCATGAAGGCTATTTTCTTTAAAAACTTTCACCACTGTCGAAGATATTCCGTCGCTTAATCGACGCTTTAAATTTAACCGACGGTTACTTAGGTGTCGCTTAACCGACGGTTATTTAGGTGTTGGAAACCCAACGACAAGTTTCCAACGCTTAACAAAAAATCAAAGTGTCGAACATGCGACAGGGAAGTGTCTAAAATCCGACATGACGGCTGTCGGATTTTTGGTCAAAATGTAGTAGTGTGCTTCGATGGCTCTGATACATGTGTACCTGAAAGAGTGGAAGAAAGTTAAGAAGAGGGAGATTGCCTCACAAGTCTGTAAAGCATAAATCCACCTGATACATGCACATTTCTAGGAGATTAATAAGCTCATGAACCTACATGCCAAGTAGCTTTCCGTCCTTGGCAACCCTTGAAACTGTTTGATTTTGTAATCCCGCATCTTGGGAATTTTATTTTCTTGGAAAAGTTGTAATATTATTTAAAGGGAGGAATTTGTCTTTGAGAGCTACATAGGAGAAAGAACTACCGAGATTATAATAGGAAAGTTTGTGGTTTTAGCACTTTGTAAATTTTTGCAGATTAATAAAATTACAATCATTTCATATTATGTTTCATGGTTCTTCGTTGAATGTTTTTAATGAATTTCAGTGTATCTCCTAATTTATCTGGATTACTGATTATTGATGGTTTACTAAAAATGTGTTATTTCACGTACTGATTTTTCTGTACTGAACTGACATGTGGAATATGTATCCAGTAAATGTTTTTATTTTGATATACATGATCATTAATACTGCTTGTAATTGGTTATGGATATTTTATATTGATTTGTTAATTAATATGGTTTCTTGGACTTATTGTGTATCTATAACGCTTTGTATATTGTTCTTTGAAATTTTATTTGTTAAGTTGGTCTAAAGTAAGTTGAAAGAAGTGATCTTAATTTGCATGTTTTCTCATTAAATGGTTGTTTTCTTTTATCTGTTATATCCTACAATAGTTCTATGTTGAAATCATTGATCATTGTGTGTAAGTGTCCTTAAACAGTTAGTAAGGAATCAGTTCTTTTTCAAGGAAGTATAGAAAAATTCTAAGGCAAAGTAACTTCTGATTTGCAAAGTCTGAGATTGGAAAGCAGAAGTCGGAAGTGTAGAGCAAGCTAAGGTCGAAAGTTAAGTTTTCCGATTTCCAACTTCCAACTGCTGAATTTCGAAGGCAGAAGGTGAAACCGTGGTTGAAGAACTCCATCGATCGATATGTTTCCAACTTCTAGGTTTCATAGGAAAAAAGTAGAAGGCAGAATGAAGAAGGCAGAATTGTTTCCGCCTCTATCATAACAAGAAATTTTGTGGTTTTAGCACTTTGTAAATTTTTGTAGATTAATAAAATTACAGTCATTTCATATTATGTTTCATGGTTCTTCATTGAATGTCTTGAATGAATTTCAGTGTATCTCCTAATTTATCTGGCTTACTTATTATTTGTGGTTTACTATAAATGTGTTTTTTCAACTACTGATTTTTTTGTACTGAACTGACATGTGGAATGTGTATCCAGTAAATGTTTTTATTTGATATACATGATCATTAATACTGCTTGTAATTGGTTATGGATCTCTAATATTGATTTGTTAATTAATATGGTTTCTTGGACTTATTGTGTATCTATAATGCTTTTGATATTGTTCTTTGTAATTTTATTTGTTAAGTTGGTCTAAAGTAAGTTGAAAGAAGAGATATTGATTTGCATGTTTTCACATTAAATTGTTGTTTTCTTTTATCTGTTATATCCTATAATAGTCCTATCTTGAAATAATTAGTCATCGTGTTTAAGTGTCCTTAAACAGTTAGTTAGGAATCAGTTCTTTTTCAAGGAAGTATATAAAAATTCTAAGGCAAAGTAACTTTCGGTTTCCGAAGTCCGAGGTTGGAAAGAGGAATTTAGAAGTGCAGAGTAGGCTAAGGTAAAAAGTTAAGTTTTCTTATTTCCGAGTTCTGACTTCCGAGTTCTGAATGTGGAAGGAGAAAGGAGGAACCAAGGTTGAAAAACTCCGTCGATCGATATGTTTCCAATTTCCAATTTCCGAAAGAAAAAAGCGGAAGGCGGAAGGAAGAAGGCGGGATTGTGGAAAGCAGAAGGCAGAACAGTGACAAATTGTGAACAAATTAAAAGGTCAAAACTAAATGGCCAAACCGATCTGAGCCATATATCTAGTATCCATGGATGGATGAGATCAAGGCGAAAAAATAGAATGCGGGAGTTATAAGGTCCAAAATTTTGTCATTTTTGATATGCGGGGTCCGAACTTCGGAATATGGACATTCGACCCAAAATCATGTGAGACTTCTGCTTTTCGCAGTGTGGAATACAAAAATAGAAAATTACAAGTTCGTAATTTTTTTTCCCACCTCTGCTTTCTGCACAACGAAATGCGGAAATCGGAAAACTTGTTGTCTCATATTTAATATTTATTATTTCCCCATTTTCTCTTTTCGTAGTGCGGAATGCAGAAATCAGAATTTTAATTTTAATTTTGACAATTTTTGTTTGAATCGGATTTCTGTTTTTTGTAGTGCGGAAAACGAGATTCAGAACTTCGATATATTTTTGGTCTAAATAAATTTCTTTCTGACTTGTGTAATTTTTTTGTATCAAATTGTATAAAAAATAGATAATCTAGGAAATTTATTTAATTGAAAAATGAGTTTTCCTAGTTTCATGGAGTTTTGTTTATATTTTTATTACTATTCTTGTTATACATTTAGAAATATTAGTCTCGCCACCCATTAGATTTTGAGTTTTATAATGATGTCCATTTTTTATTTTTATTATTATGTGTTTGATATGCTTGGAAGGAGATTTATCTTACTCATTCTAACCACCCTTATTATATCAAGAACTATATATAGTATAAAGAATGTTGTCCTACACTAAATTAAACAAATGTAAACACAGTTCTTTAAAAAATTCTTAAACTTATTTATGGAAATTGTGAAAGTTGGATGGATGAGATTGAGGTGAAAAAATAGAATGCGAGAGTTATAAGGTCCAAAATTTTGTAATTTCCAATTTGCGGGATGTAAAATTTGGAAAAATAACATTTGACCCAAAATCATGTGAGATTTCCGCTTTTCGCAGTGTGAAACACGGAAATTGGAAATTACAAGTTCGTAATAAAACTTGATTTTTTTTCCGACCTCCGCTTTCTGCACAACGGAATGCGGAAATAGGAAAATTTGTTGTCTCATATTTAATATTTATTATTTCCCCATTTAGGAAATCGGAATTTTTATTTTTATTTTGGCAATTTTTGTTTGAATCCGATTTCCATTTTCTGTAGTGCGGAAAACAGGATGCAGAACTTCGATATGTTTTTGGCCTAATTAAATTTCTTCCCTACTTTCGTAATTTGTTGGTATCAAATCGTATAAAAAATAGATACTTTGCTAACTTTATTTAATTGGAAAATGAGTTTTCCCAGTTTCATGAAGTTTTGTTTGTCTTTTTACTACTATTATTGTTAGACATTTAGAAATAGTAGTCTCCCCACCCATTAGATTTTGAGTTTTCATAATGATGTCCATTTTTTATTTTTATTATTATGTGTTCAATACGCTTCGAAGGAGATTATATATTACTGATTATAACCACCGTTATTATATCTTACTGTTGTGAAGAAAAACATCAAAGTTCCTATTTCCGCATTCTGGAGGTCGAAAAAATGAAAAATAAAAAATAAACATTTATTTTATATGTTATATGTTACATTTTACTTTGCGATTTTTGGCTTGCACATTCCGTAACAAATTTATTTAAACTAAAAGTGTATTGAAGTTCAGTATTCCGCATTTTGTACTGCGGAAAGTGGAAGAAAACAAAATTGCGAAGAAAAACATCAAAGGTTCGGTTTTCGCATTCTACAGTGGGAAAACCGAAAGTCGGAAAAATGAGAAAGTTAAGGAAAATGACAAAGACTTTCCTGGCTTCCGCATTCCGAACGACAGAGGGCGGAGGTCAGAAATCACAGAAAGTTAATTTCGAACATGTAAGTTTGTATTTCCACATTCTGCACAGCGCAAAGTGGAAGTTGACATGAAAGAAATGAAAATTGTGGAATCCGCATAGGCGGAAGTCAGGAATATATTTCCTAAATGTTCATTTCAAAATTTTTATATTTTTGAAAATTTAATTTCGTCAAATTATCATGGACAAAGTTTCTTATATTTGAACTAAAAATGTATCGAAGTTCCACATTCTGCATTTCGTACTTCGGAAAGCGAAAAGAGGAAGAAACAAAGTCTGTGAAGAAAAACATCAAAGTTCCTATTTCTGCATTTCGCAGTGCAGAAACAGGAAGTCGGAGAAATGAGAAAAATAAAAAAAAAAGGACATAAACTTATCTGGATTCCGCATTCTGCATGGCGGAAAGTAGAAGTCGAATAGCACAGAATGTTAATTGCGAACATGTAACTTCTAACTTCCGCATTGGCAAGAAATTTTTATTGGCAGAAAATGAAAATTCTGGAATCTACATAGGCGGAAGCTGGAAGCCGAGAATAGATTTCCCCGATGAGCTGAAAAACCGCCTCGCCACATTCCACACTGTGAAAAGCAGAATGTGGAAGGTAGAAGCAGCCACTGTTATAGTGGGATTGCATCTTTAGGCTGAGTTCCTTACCTAAACCAAGTGCATCATAAAAATGGATACCTATTATTTTATTGAATAGCATGAGTATTACACCATTATGAAGCTACATAACCAATACGAGTCACAATCCTTTTTCAGCAGAGCAGGATTCACAATCAATTAAAACAGAGCAAGGGTGTTTCACCATCTCATAATCAACACTTTCATTTAGCCTAAAAACTGATACCTATCATTTTATAGACATAGCATGAGTATTATAACATTATGAAGCCACATAACCAATACAAGTCACTTTCCTTTTGCAACAAATAAGGAGTCACAGTCAATTAAAATAGAGAAAGGGTGTTTCACCATCTCATAAGCAACATCTTCATTTAGCCTAAAACCTGATACCTATAATTGTATTGACATTTAAAACACCTCTTTAGACATATATCTATATACCATGAGTTAAATAGAATTGTGGAAATTTAAATACAGTAACAGAACCTGTTTGTAAGGTCAAATATGAGGCAAAAAAATTTCTACCACAAGGAATGGTTAAAAACATTTAAGCAGACTGAAGGAATACCTACAAATTTAACAAGGTGAGAAAACCTCTATTGGAAACTCTCTAGTGTAAACAAAGCGCAGTGTTGTAATCTCACAGATCACATAAGGTTACCAATAATACATACTAAAACATACATACATAACAAAGACAAGAGATAAGAGCAAGTGGATAGAAGAATAGATTATATTAACATGAGAGGGTTCATACAATACAGAGAACTGAACTGCGTTCTCATCTCGCTCAACAACCTAATATATATGATTTACAAATAGTTACAAATAACTACCTGTCGGTTCACTCAACTGACACAACCTTAGGTGGCCAACCTAATCTCTAATTAGTCGGCTGGCCGAATTATTTAGCTAATCGACTAAGTCAGCTTTCGTCCAAGTTGGCATACCGACTTGCTCCTCCAACATCTCCCCCATGAACAAAACGTTTCTTCATCCCTAAGAAACAGGGAGGTACCAAAATTGCTTTGTCTGTCTAAGTAGTTATTCTTGTGCTTGATCTTCATGGGTTGTGAAGTCTGATGGTTGGTCTTTTTTGTACGCAGACTTCGACAATTGCTTCAGCTATCATTGCCAGCTGATGTTGAAAATCCGACCAACTCTGTAATATTTTCTGTATGTCGATGGTTAGTGTGGTCAAGCTTGATAATATTGACATTTTCTCTTGAATGGGAAGTTCTTCTATTTTCTCCATGTCATGACCCATAAATTTGTCCTTTTCCTCTGCTGTCTCCAGAAGTCGTCTCATCTGCGAGCAGATGATGTCTAATTTTTCTAGGTTTGGAATGGCTTGCTGTACCCACTAATGTGCTTCTTGCTCGAGCTTATGTAGTTTGGCTATTTCCAGCACTATTTGATCTTCAATTGTGCTTCTGAGTGCTGTATCATTGCTTTTCCTTTTCTCGAGTGCTTGGATCTCCTGTCGGGTCTACCTGGTTTGCTGATAGACTTGCGCGCAGTAAGCAGACCAATCTCGCAATACTTCTTCTGTAATGATAGACTCCTCCATGTGATCTTGCAACACCTTGTATGCTTCTGAAAAGGCCGTGTGCTGCTCCATCAATAGTCAAATGATTTCTTCTTTCTGCTCCTCTTTTGTGTCCTGAATTTGTGCTTGCAGTGCCGACACCACACTCTCAAATAGCTGATAAGCTATTTCTAGTTGTTTGTCGGTGTCAACCTTTGTTGGTCCTAGTATTACCGATTGTACAAGGTTTCTGCATTTGTTGAGAAACTTGACTTGTTCTTTTTCATTATTGTTGAGCTCCTTACGTCTCTACTAGATCCTTGTCTTTGCTTCAATTACCAGTGTTTCAAGGAGTTGTCCTAGATATTTATCCCTTAACTTGGTTGCATCGACCGTAATGGTCGACCCAAGTTGACTGATGTGGACCATTGTTGTCTATCCATGATGGTCCTTCTTCTTTTTCTCCTTCTTCTTCTCGTGCTTCTATGTTTCTTCTTGTTTCGGTACTTGTGTACCTGCAAGAGTCAAATCCAGATTGTCTGTTTGGTGGGAAGCAGTGATTGATGGTATTTTTGTTTGAGTTGATTGGATGACTGCTGCATCTAGTTGTGCCTCTGGTTGGTTGGATACAGAGGGTCCAGACATGGTTGGTGTTGATGGTTATGGTGGAGGTGTTTTTGGTGCAGTTGGTTGAATTAGAAGTTCTGAGTCGGGGGGCGGTGGTGATGGTGTTGGTGAATGGTTGGGAGTGATTGGATTGGTGGAAGTATGGATGGGTGATGGATTGTGGATTTGAGGGGGTGAATCCATTTCAGAGAACAGTTGGTTGATTTCTTGATTTATGTCCTCGATATTTTCTTCTTCCTCAACTCCAGTCGGTTCAGAAGCTAGTGGGTGGGGTTCGGGGTCGGTCGGAGTGATAGATGTGGTCCGACGTGCGACGAATTCAGCTTCTTTGTTGGGGTTTCTCTCAAAGGTCGAAGTCACAGTTGCAAAAGTCAATAGCCTTTGGAGTACTTGGCTAGGTTGTTTGGATCCACCAGCTTCAAACAAAGGGGCTTTGGTAGAGAGTTTTTGCACCGTGGTGAATATTTCAGGCAGTTTTTCAATGTATGCCTGGATATCTCTGTCACGGTCATATTTTTCCTTCACAGCCTCCGACATAGCATTTTTGTATAAGTCGACTGGGATTACTAAAAGCTGTTATGGTATTATTTCTTCTATTATTTTTGTCAGAGACGGAGGTGGAGGTGTAGACATGAGATCTACAACATTTTCGGGCATCGAAGTGTGTGTGATCTTCGCCTTCTTTGGTCGACCTGACTATGCCCCTACCTCGAAAAATTTCTGAAATTGGGTTTCTATCGACACTTTGTTTGTTGCGGCATCTTCTATTATGTCGAGGGCCGTAGATGCCAGTTCCTCCTCATCTTCTAAAGATTCTGGAATGATAAGCTTGTGCTTACCTTTCCCTTGTTGCTATTGCTGTGTTTTCTTCCTTTTTCTTGAGGCTGCTATCTTCTTTGACAATTTGGTTATATTTTCTTTGGTAACAGCATACTCTAGATTTTTGGTTTCTATCTCTCCCCTTGTCTCTTGAGTTGGGATGGGATTTTCCTTAGCCGGATTGGTTACCTGCTGTTCTGCATGTGTCTCTTCTCTTTGTGTCGTTGGAGGCTTGATTATGATTTGTAGACGGCCAAGGCCTTCGACTGGTGTCTCCTCCGACACAAAGGTACTGATGTATAGGTTAATCTCATAATCCTCCTCCTTCTCCTGGTCGGTCAGCGGTTCCTCTATCGCGAAGTCTGTTTCCTTTGATTTTGTTGGGATTGGTACTTTTGTTCCCTCCTGTTGAGATATCTCCTGAAAGATCTCTTCGACTACTGGGTAGTAGTCGAGGGTTTTTGCATTTGTTTTGTCACCCTGCATGTACCACACTGCAGTATGGTAGAGTTCTAGTTGAATGTGGGCCTTTTTAGGCAGACTTATTTGGATGTTCTGAGGAACCCTCCATTTGGTTGTGCAGACTTTTAGCTACTGGATCCAGTTTTCCAACAACACTTTCCTATTTGTAAGTTCCTTTATTGTTCCATTCTAGGAGAACAGTTTGAACCTCCACATATGAAATCTTGTCGGTTCTTGAAATTGCCTATCCCCGACATGGCACAAAGAGTACATTACTATCCATAAGATAAGGGATGGGAACCTGATAATTCCTACCATCTCTTGGCATTTTTCAAAGATTTTTTTGTTCATGTTGATGACATACTCAACCCATCTGTATACCTTTCTGTTGGTTTCAATGGTGTCTACTACCTCCAACATATCTAGTTTGAGGTCGCTTCCATGACCTGCCATTGTAAGTGTTATGGCTATGATCTTGGACACAATCTGTGGTGTTTGAGCTATTATGTGGCTAATCATCAACCATTTCAAGTTTTTGCCTGATGCTCACCTTGTTAATTCTTCAACCAATCCTTCTTTTATACTGACTGGTACTGGGTCTCCTTTGTTTGATAGACCTGTCAGTTTGTAAATAAATTCCCTAGAGATGTTGACTAGTTGATCGAAATAAAATCGACCTTTGTGGTACAAGATTATGATAAACTTTACTACTGTTTCTTTTGTGCCTCCGAAACTGGCCATGAGTGGTGCGTTGACATAATTTACAATGGTACTGTGTTGTATCTTCTGTGCAGTTGGGGTAGGATTCTTGTCGATGTAAGCCCACTCTTTTATCTCGGCCCATAATTTTGTCCATGAGCCCTCTTGTACTTTGGCATTCTTGATGTTATTTAGTCTTCTTAGTAATGGTGTCTCTGCAGTCTGTAGTTCCTTGGTTTTGGCTGAGGCTCTGGTCTATTTTGGTGCCATCTTATCGGTCTGAGGGTCAATTGTACTATGGTGCTCTTGGTTTCTAGTCATCTGGTTGCTCTGATGCTCTCTCAGTTTGAATTGCGGTGAATGATCCTTTAGTGGTCTAGTATTTATAGTGGATGTGTTGGATGTTTTTGTCGAAGAGTGTATTAATGGCAGACATGATGGTCCAGCAAGAACACTTGAGTGTGTGTTAATGGTGATTTGGTTTTGGCGCTCGAAGTCATGAATGTGTGATGGGACTGTCTAGGTTGTCAGTCGATGTCGGTTATGAAAATGGTCGATGGTGTTATGTCGATGGGCATGATGTCGGTGGTTGAAGTGGTGATTCCCTGTCATTATTTTGTGCGTGTATCAGTACTATTTTGGTTTTTGTATTTTTAGAATTTTATATCGTTTGTTTAACCGTTATGGTCATTTTTTATTTTTATTTTTTTTTATATAGATTTGTTTAGTTTCTGTAGAGTTTTAGTCGGGCCCCATTAATGAGTTTCCAAAATATTATGCCTTATAACGTCCTTATTCATACTGATCCATTGGCATGTATCTCTTCGACAACATAGGATCCCATCCATTCTCTATGTATCTTTTTAGTTTTTCCTTTTACCCGACTATTGTATAATAAGGCAAGGTCTCCTACTGACAGATTTTTGTTTTTGATGTTTCTATCGTGCCATGCCTTTTGTTGTTGTTTCTGGATTTCTTGATGTTGGATCGCAATTAGTCGATGTTCTTCAAGTTTAATTAATTGTACGAGTTGGTCCTTTCTTCCTTGTTCGACATCGACATGTAAAATATTTGTGATAATAGGTGTCTGTTGTCGGAAGTGTAGTGGAACTACTGCTTCCTGTCCATAAACTAGTTGAAAGGGGGTTTGGTCGGTTGATCATTTGTATGCTATTCTATATACCCATAGTACTGCAGGTATCTTTTCATCCCAGTCATCTTTGTCAACATTACATATTTTTGTTAATCCTTTTGTTAATGTTTTGTTACATGCTTCAATTGGTCCATTCGATTGAGGATGGTATGCTGTACTCTGATGGTGGTCAATTTGAAACTGGTCTGTTAGGATTTTAATAGTTTTGTTGATAAAGTGTGTTTCCTGGTCGCTGATTAGGGTTAGTGGGCATCCGAATCAGGCGATGATATTTTCATAGATAAATTTTGTGGCTATCTCACTAGAACATGTTTTGACTTGTTCTACCTTTGCCCATTTGGTTACATATTCAACTGCGGTTATTATGTACCTTGCACCTATTCTTTTTGCTGGTATGGGAAATGGTCCTATGAAGTTGATAGCCTAGATTTGAAATTTCAAACTTGGGTTTACTGATATTAGAGGCATTTCTTCGCTAGGCAAGGGTTGACCCAGTCATTGACATCTGTCACATTGGCTTACAAAATTTTTGCAGTCGTTGTGAATCGTCAGCTACCATAACCCTGATTGTTGGATCTTCTTTGCAGTTGTGTCTGCTTGGAAATGTCCTCCTGCAGGTCCATAATGTGCTTCATGCATAGTATTATTTCTTTTGTGTTCTATTACACACCTCCTAAGGATGTCGTCCAAGCCGATTTTGTACAAGAATCCAATTATGATGCTATATGGTGCAGCTTTCATGGCTAAGATTTATTTCTTCTTTGTACTCATACCTTCTAGTGCTTGTCCATCTTCTAAAAACTGAGCTATTTCCTCTAACTCTTTCGAGGCTGCTTCTATTTGAAATAAGTGTGCATCTAGTAAGTCGTCTTCGACTCCTATCAATTCTTCTCTTGTGTCGATTCGGGATAAGTGGTCGGGACCAACATTTAACTTACCTGGTATGACAACGAATTTGAATTCAAATTCTTGGAATAGAAGTAGCCATCGACAGATTCTTCCATGGTTTAGTGGCTTATTGACAAGGTATTTTAGTGCTTGGTGGTCAGTATAGAAGACAAATGGGTTAGCTAGTAGGTAGTGTCGATATTTTTGTAGTGCGAAGACCATTCCTAAAGCTTCTCTTTCTGTCATCAAATAGTTTCATTCATCTTTGTTTAGTTTTCTGCTATTGTAAACTATGGGGTAATCCATTCCATCATCTCCTGGTTGAGTTAGGATTGCTCCTATTTCTAGACCTGATGTGTCGATGTGTACATGGAATTTAGTCGACTAGTTTGGAAACCTTAGGATAGGTGCTTCGACTAGTTTTCTTTTTAGTTTTTCAAATGATATATGGCACTTTTCTGTCCAGTCGAACTCTTTATATTCCCTTATTAATTCTTCTTGTGCATAGGTTATGTTTGAATAATATCTTATGAATTTTCTGTACTATCCTGTATGACCTAGTAACACCCTAACTTGTTTTGAGTTCACTGGTGGTTTTAAGTCAAGGATAATTTTTATTTTTGCGAAGTCAACCTTAATTCCTTCTTTACAAACAATGTGTCCTAACAATATCCCTATGGGGGTCACAAATATGCACTTCCTGACATTCAATGCTAACTAGATTTGTCGACATATTTCCAACATAAGCCTTAGCCATTTGCAGTGATCTTTTAACATGGAGTATACTGTCTAGTCATCAAAGTATACTGCCATGGTTTTTTAAATATATTCTTGGAATGTTTTAACCACAATTTTGGAGAATACTGTAGGTGCATTTTTTAATCCAAAAGGCATAACCCTGTAAGCAAATGAGCCAAATTCACATACAAATGTTGTCTTTTTCTGATCTTCTTTAGTTATTGGCACTTGGTTATAACCTGAGAATCCATCTGTAAATGAGTAGCATTCATGTCCTGCAACCTCATTTAAGATTTCATTTGCATAAGGAGTTGGAAATGGGTCTGTCAGTGTCACTTTATTTAGCTCCCTGAATGCGACACAAATTCTTAGTTTGGTCAGATCATGTTTCTTAGGTTGAACAACCATTGGAATTTCCCATTCTGATTGGTCACTAGGGTAGATAATGCCTGCTGCAAGCATGCTATCAATATCCTTTTTTACTATCTCTTTGTATTTATGAGCTAGCTTATATGGAATTTTCTCCATAGGTCGAACATCAGGTTTAGTGTAAGTTTTCATTTCACCCATTTCATGGACTAAACCTTTGAGGTCTGTATAATCTCTGGCAAATACATCCTGGAACTCTTTTAGTAAGTTCACTATTTCTGTTGTCTGTTCTTCACTCCAATAGTCTCCAATATTTGCCATTTTTGGTCGGTCATCATTTGAGATGTCGAATTCTTTAGTTTTGACTTTAGCATCTAGCCATTCCGATGCTTTGGCTTCATTGATTGGTATATTTCCTTCCTTAAACTGTGAGAATGTGGCAGGAAAGTTAGCTGCAGTCATTCGGTCGGTATTCTACTTATCGTTTGTTTCAACTTTGAGTACTGTATGAATAGGTTTGGTCGTTTCAACATGGTTTGATTTCCATCTAAATCTTTTCCCTTCTATATTTTCATTTTCCAACTGTAGTCTTGTCGACTGTGGCCTTGTCTCGGTTTGTATATTGTTACAGTTCTTTGTTTGTCGATTGTCTTTTAAGGGTTTTTTTTTTGTCGGATGTATAAATTGTTTAATCTGTTTTGTTGTTTTGACCAAATTCTTATTTTGTGGTGTAAAGTTGAAATCTTTGATAAAATTTTCTTCGAGTTCGTGCCATAGGAATGTTTCACCTCAAGATTCTTCCATCTTATACCATTTGTTTGGTAAGTCGGAGAGGGTTGATGGGAACAGGTGTGGCCATGCACGTTCATCTTTGTATCCAAGTCTTCTCCATTCTTTTTCACATGCTCTTATATGGTCTTCTAGATTCTGCCCTTGAATGAATATAGCTATTTGGGCTTGATTAGTTAGTTTTTTCCCTCCAAATCTTTCTATGAATAAAGTTGAAGCTGTCGTCCATGTCTGTAGTCTTGATTGATGTGTATCCCATCATCTAGCATCTTGGCCTGTAAAAGTCTCCACTAGAATTTGTAGTCAACCATGTTCACCGATGTTTTTGGATACTTGTTCTATATGCATGACTGGTGATTCTCTTTCCTTATACATTGGTATTTGTGCACTACTTACATCTATTGGTTTTAAAGTAGGGTATTCCATAATTTTCTTTTCAACTATTTTTGGGACAATGGATACTATGAAGCACTGTTGGATGGGCTTTTTTTGTACTTTTTGAATAGTCCAGCACCCTCTTGCTTGTGTTTCATAGTTCTCGAATTCCCAATCATATAATTCTGCATCTGAATTATATCATACTAAGTCTTGATTGCCTGAATGAAGTTCTCCATATATATTAGGTTCTGTATAATCTGCATTGTTTTGAATCTGATAAAGTTGTTCGATGTCGACTTCTTCATCGATAGGTTTTGTCCAAGGTTCTCCTTGGGATGGATGAATAGGTACAATGACCTTTTGTCCATTTCCTTTCAATTTTATTCTCTCCTTGTCTAGGGATATCGATGCTTTCATCTTTATTCCCCAAGGTTGACCTAATAACACTGGGAAGGAACTGGATCCTTCCTTAGGGTCAATAATTTCAAAGTTGACTTTGGTCGATATTCCTTTTATTGTTGTGTCAACATTTTTCTAGACTCCAACAGGTTCAATTAGGCTTTGGTCGGCTAGTTTCAGTTATATACCCGAGTCTTATAGTTGAGGTCTGCCCAGTTGTTCCCAAGTGTCACAAGTCATGATGTTTACTTGTGATCCGAAGTCGAGCGGACGTGGTATCCTTCGATTTCCAGGTTGACAAGTGGGTCAGCATCACTTTTATATTTTTTATTTAGACTGTAGATATTCTTTGTTTGTTTTTTTGGTGTTGTTGTGTTTTATTTCATATAATAAGTTGATGAATTGAGATACTGAGTTATCTTTATGTACTAGCTATATTAACTGTTTTACTGTGTTATGTCGATTGTCGTTTGCCTCTTCCTGTCGGGAAAATTCTTTAAATACATTTGTTGCATCTTTATATATTTGTTTTTCTTTTACTGGATCAGTATAGACATGCTTTTCTTTTATTTTGCTTATTCGTGGGTTATCATCCCCAGTTTTTGTCCCTTGTCAGGTTATGACATGCAAATTTTTTGTATTTACTACATCATTTTTTTGCACACACGACAAGACATTAACATTTTTCTTTTTATTTATTTTTTCAAGCATAGTAGGGAAATCCTCTAGTGAGTGATCCCCTACTCCACAACTTGTATGGAATTTGAGGTCATTTCTATCCTTGTATGGTTAGTCTGCGTACCGGTGCCCTTCCTTATAACACGTGAAACATTGGATGGGCCGACGTGGTCGGTTGTCTTGATTTCTAGAGAATCGACCTCGACCTCCATAGCCTTTCTGTCGGTTGTCATATCGGTGCTCGTATATACAACCTTTGTTTCGTTGCTCATTGTTATGTGTAACTGTTTTAGTCTGATATACTTCCTGATAATTTTGTTGATTCTTTAGATTCAGGTGGCAGTCGACGGTGTTATGATTTTTAGTTTCATAGATTGCACACCTTGATGCTTTTCCATTATTCATGTTGAATGGGAAATATTTTGTGGTATGCTCTCCATGCTCCTGACAGATGTCACAGAAAAATTTTGTTTGCACAAATCGAACGTCCTGTCGGCTGATGTCCCGTCAACAGGTGTCTTTTGAGTGTCTGGCCATCGAGCACTTCATGCACCAGATATCCTGACTCTTAAGGTTTAATTATTTTAAGGATTTATATACGATATCAAGCTGTTCTTCTATTCTATGATCGATGGGGTATGCTGGAATATCCTCATCCATTTCTACTTGGAGATCTTTTGTAAGTGCATCTTCATAAGTTTTGAACGTTTCCAGACTTATATGTCGGCAAATTTTCTGTGAAAAACCTGCAAGAAACCACTGGATTAATAATTGGTCATCAATAACATAGTCCAGTTGGCTAAGAAGGTCTTTCTAGTGTTTGTCATAATCACAGACAGTCTCTCTTGGCTTCTGCGATGTTGTTTTTAATTTCTTTGCTACCAGATGTTTTGCATCTGGAGTTTTAAAGAATGATAGAAATTGCATTTTGATTTCGGCTTTTGTTGCTTGTGGGGTTCTCTCAAAAAAGGTCATATACCAAGTTAATGCCATTTTCCTTAAGGCATGAACTGTGCCATCTGTCTGTCTTCATCAATAACTTGGTTGGCCTCCCAAGTCGACTCACAGATGAACCAATGTTGTCTAGGGTCCTCATTGCCCTCATATAGAGGGATGTGTGCTGACCCATGTCCGATGTCGGAGTCACTGTCACTGTCTTCTTCAGGAGGTGGCAGTGGCGGAGGTGGTGTTGGGGGTAGTGGGATTATTTGCTTATTCTTCTCTACAGAACTATTATCGACAGAACTTTCATTTCCGTTTGTCGTTTTTGTTGTCGTTTCGTCTCTGACAAGCAGTAGATCGGGGTCAGTTTCTCCTGTCGATGTCTAACTACAATTATTTGTCTGCAGCTATGAATTATCTGTATCTTCCAAAGATGTATTTGGCAAGGGGGGTGCTCTTTCGTGTGTCAGGTAAAGTAAGTGGATACTTCGGTTGGAGGGTATCGCTTGAAGCGTGACCCAATTTCCTTCTTCTAGTCAACGAATAAGTAAATGATTATCATTGTTTCTCTCGTCGTCTAGTCAGCTCCATATACCAAAGTCACAAGCTCTTAGTCTAAGGTATTCTTTGACAATGGTTTGTATCTGGATACTCGGATTCATCGGAGATAGAGGTCTTACCTCCTAGGGAACTTCTAATTGGAGAGCTCCTCACTACTCTATCCACAAATATTCTTCCATAGGGGACGCCTCTTCTTCCACACCTTCTTCTTGTCGGTCATGGCCTGAATCTAGTGGGTTTCTCTCTTGGTCAATCGCCCTAGTACTCATTCCTCTCTGCAGCGCTATGGATCTTTCTCTTCTCTCTTCCCTTTTTTGCAGCCTCTTCTCTCTTTCTATTTCCTGGAATTCCATCGTACCTATGTGTGACACTGTCCTTTCAATTTCCTTTTTAGGTTGACTTCTCATTGCTGGTGAATGGTATATTCTTTAGTCGACTAGAATCCACTCCACTTTACCCCAACATACAACTAGCTACCCCCCCATAGCCTACCCGACGCTTTAGAAAACTTGGATAGTTATATCTAATTTCTTAGGAAGTATTCCCACTCTGTTGCTAGGGTTTTAGCCCTAGCTTGTACGAATGAGTACCTACTAAGGACAATGGATTCCTTAGTAGCAGTTCAAAGGATATATGAATTAAAAGCTATAACTGAAATAAAAACTAAATCTAAACATTCATGAAGCAAAACAATAGAAAGTAAATAACATGAAACAAAAACAGTAAATAGTAAATAATGATCTTTATTGATGTTACCTCCAATGTGGAGGGTGGTGAAGTCCATTGCGTTGGTCCGATGTCGGTTTCTCCGAGCTTCAAGATGCTTCTTTTCTTTCTCCAATGGTGGAAATGGGCCAAAAGGGGCTCTCATGGTGAAAGTAGCTTCAATGGTGAGCTAGGGTTTCATGAGCAATTTTGGCAGAGGCAGGATACTTTGATTGTGGATATGAAATGAGGGGTCTCCATCACTTATTTATAGTTGGAAACCATGCAGTTTTAGGGTTAGGGTTTGCTGATTAGGGTTTCAGCTTTTTA
>LPNX010415332.1:787610-827355 GCA_001517045.1 Pseudotsuga menziesii | reverse complement strand
TTTTTCAAAATCTCCAATTGTTGTTACATTTTTAATATCTATATTGTTAAGTATTTATTAGGCATTCAACATTGTTAATGTTATTCAATATCCATTTATTACGTAATATTTATTAAACTATTTATAAGAGCCAAGTACTATGCATCTATGTTGCTTATCTCAACTATTGGTAGTGACAAAAGCTCTCGTATTCACAAAGACAAGTAAACTCATTTTGGATCTTTAATTTCAAGGACTTACTTAATAACTAATTAATTGATATACACATAGAAATATAAACAATGACAATTACAAGAAGTAACAAGTAATGCAACAACCTATAAACAACAAGTAATCTCACATAGAAATATAAGTACCATGGCAACAAGTAATACATTGTTTCAAGTTTGAATGTTTCATAATTTCTTTAACATTTAGCTTTAAACTATATACAATATCACAATAAAATATTTCTAAGAGGCAGGTATAAGCAGCCTTGCTGCTATTTCACTCGTTATATAGATGACGTGGACAAATATACATTTGACATCAATTTTGAAGTTATTGTAGGTCATGGCTTAAGTAATATGAGTAGTTGTTTTTCCTTTTAACACATTCCCTCATCATTGAAAAGCATTTTCACGTATATGCAATTTGCATTGTTCTACCTCATCATAGGAATAAAGTTATCTAATTGAATCATAAAACATTCATCTCACTATCATATGGTGGAATTTTCGTTTTGGTCTATACTCTTAAAAAAGCATATTGATTTCAAAGCTGTGGAAGTTTGTTTTCTGGATTTCATGTTATATAGCTTATATGGATTCTTTTCTGGATTTCATGTTATATAGCTTATATGGATTCTTTTCGGATTACCCCTCTCTAATGTCGTAATAGAGGTTGTTAAAGTTTATATAAATATGTACGATATTGATCATGTTTATGTCCAAGTTCCATTAGAAGCTATGTAGTAATGAAAATGTTTATGTCTAAGCTCTTCAATTTTCATCGAAATTGAAGATTCATTTCCTGAAATTCAACTTGTTTTTTCTAATGATCATTATCTAAAGTTTATTTGAGAAATTATATTATAAATTATGTAAGAAACTATTGTTATTATGTGTTAAATGATTGTTTTAGATCAATTTTTTTCAATGGGGAGTTTACTACAACCATTAGACCAAGGGGTTCAATAGATTGCAGTTAATGTTATTTTACATTTGGATATTTGCATGCTAGTGGGTGCTTATTTTGAATCCCTTTGGATTAGATGTACAAACTACAACATTGCATTCACTAAATATGACATTTACAAATGTAAGAAGGCATCCCTTCATATTGATAATATGGGGTTTATGCCTTCATATTAATACACTCAATTGTAAAGTAAGAACATTGACAATAATAACACAAAGTTACAACACTAATCATATTTTTATCTAAGTTGTGCATAATTGGACTATTTGGTTGCATAATTCAATGTGTTAAGTTGCACATAAAACATCTTCTCAAATTCAATGTTTATATTTTCTTTGCATGGAACCTTAAACTTAAAAAAACAAAAAATGCACAATATAAATGCAAAATAACATAACAACAAATGAAACTGCGTATAAATAATTATTTTTTTAATGCTCATGTATCACCTTTATTGGTTTTTATGTCACACATATTTACCTAGAAGATACCCTTTGATTTATTGCGTTTCCATACCAAGGTAATAATCCAATGCCCTAAGACTAAACATCTCATAGTTTTTTCCCACAAAAATGAGTATTTTTATATTTATAAAAAAAGGTCTCGTCCAAACAAGATGACCTGTAGTTACAAACTAGCTCTTTCTAAGATGAGACAGACAAATAGTTTAGTTTTGAAATATACAAAAATGAATATCCCAAAATAGTTACATTCAACCTTGTTTCCGTTGATACTATAGTGTTGGCATGTATAATAATTGTTAATTGTTCTAAAAACAAAAAATACTTATATTGTATATGAAAACATAAAGGCAAAATTTAATCCTGACTATTTGGAACAACTTACTACTGATTTTTTGTGTGTAGGGGATATGGGGAGAAGAAGCTTCCCCAATTTCATTCTTATCATTCTCCTCAATGGTTGCATGGACCTCTGGGACTGCAAACAAGTTATCCATGTCAAGGTTTATCATTTTGTACTTGTCCTATACTTTGAATTCTTCCCAAGACAAATTATTATTATCTTCATGAGAATTAACCTTATCTTTCGAGAATTCGTCTCCACTTCATCCATAATTAGTTTTGATCTCATATGTTTCATTTATGCATGTAGAAGATCAAATTTTGTCTTGGTTATGAGTTGATCCTAAGCATTTTTTTTTGTAAAGTTTGAGATTATATTACAATATATAGAAAAATTATACATGTCAATATCAAAACAAGTTTCTTTTTGGTGAATCTAGATGTCAATGAAAGTACATATATCCCAAAACTGTAGAATGCTAAGAAGTAGTGCTAAAAAACTAAGAATTATAAGTATGAAAGTCTAACTATCACAAGATTCCCCCACAGGCTAGGGGGTATGATCGACAAAATGAAACCCAATATGAGCTAAAAGTCCATTAAGCAAGCTAAGAACAAGAATATATGGAAATTGGAAACAAGTTAAGAGAGAATATTCTAATTCGACTCATCATTAGAGACAATGAAAATGGGATGGATGGAACCTGGGGTTTCCTTTTTTACCTCATGAGGAGAAGCAACAAGACTGCTCTGGGACACCATTTTCTATGTATGATATTAAGTAGGGGCATAAGTGCTGAACCTCTTTCCAGTGAGTTCCTTGGAAAGTGCATCCATTTTTCCGTTGACGTGCTCATCATTTATGACCTGGTTTCAGGCCAAATGACACATACCGTCCGCAAGAATTTTAAGTCAATTTTCCACTGAAGGGATGCATGTTTCATTTCTGATTTCATCATTCTTACACTCCACAAAACTTACCTAGAAGAGATATTTCATGCTCCAAAACAATTGAAGAGTTCTAGTATGGCGTGTTTCCCTAGTTTAGGCAGATCTAGAGTCATCAATTAGCCCCCCAAATTCCTCAATAATATTTTGGTGCTCCGACCTACACCTCTTATTCCTATGTTGGAATTCCATGCACCCAACTTGATCTCAATCCTGACGACTCACCCGATTCCAAAAAAACATCCTTTCCCTCTCCATGTCTCGTAGAGATACCGACATATGAGTACGTCTAGGGCCATTCACTTTCTTGCATTTTGTAACTTTAGTTCTTACCATATTGAAGTTGCTACAAGGGGGAATATTAAATGAAATAGGTCTATTGCAACAAAGAAGGAGGCATATCAACTCCACATATGGTGTCTCAGGCTCAGGGATTACACATATGCCACAAATTGTTAGAGGATCAACGAGAGAAATTATGCCTATTGCTTCTCATTAAAGGAAATCTTCCCATTTCAAAACCTGTCTTCTGATCATGGATTGAGCCATCATGAGAGTTCATGAAGGTTCACATAATGAGATTCTTAGAAATTTGTTATCAGGAATATATCACCTTTTGCAGACAGAAGTTGTTCCTCTAGTCTGAATGGTTTAGATCCAGAACAAATGAGTGAATAACTTGGTTGAAGACCTTCCCTGAATGTTATAGACGCCTGGAATGTAACTCTAATGAAAGTCCTGTATACCTATAAGACATTTCAAACATACAAAGACATCAAAGCTACTAGAAAATCATCTACACATCCATATTAGTGACTAAGGAATCCAATAACATATAGGTGAGATTTACGCAACAAACATGTGGGAAGAAATCAACTTTGCATTAGAAAATAACTGAAAGAGCTTACAACCTGTGCCTTAGTGTCGAGACACTCCTTCACAAGACTAGCACCTTATCCTCGATAGCTCCAACTTGCTCCACTCCACAATTACTCTCTGATGGATTAGGCCAGGTTATCAATTCAACATAGTAACTCTACTATTCTTCTCTTTCCCTCAACCATAGAGTATGAGATTGCATTTATAGGGCTCAAATGGATAAGATGGTTGAGATATTGGTGGTGAGGTGGATACAAGATCCTACAAAAAGGGATATTGACCTTAACCAACCTAGGTGAGTAGGGATAAGGTTAGACACGAGGCTCTTGATCTAGAAGCCTCAAGAAAATTCCTTTTTTTCACCTTTTACCAAGGGCATCGCTTATACCCCTTTATGACAGAGCGGTGATGGGTAGGAACCATGCCAAAAACATAGGTTAAAGGCTGTGGCACCGCCTAGTTCTCACACAACTAGTGCGGTGCTGAACAGGGTACCGCTTAATTGCTTGAGGGTAGAAGCGATGCTGCAAATTTATATGTTTGAATCAACATCTGGAGTAGGATTCTCTTCAAGTTTGGTATTTGAGGGAAAATGTCTTATGTTAGGGATCCTATCAGATGCTGGTGATAGATTTTAAGTGTAACAGAATGCCCCCCAAAGCATGAGGCTAGAGGGATATGCTAGGTGAGAGCTTTGACAGAGAAAGTTATCACTTCATGGTAAGAGCCAGCTTGATCGGAGAGTGTCATCAAATAGGCATATGCAATACATAAATACTTTGACTCATGAATAAATGTAACCTCATCATGGATGTAGACCAATACAAGATAGATCCATGAGAGGAATAGACAACCATGGCTACTAGAATACATCATAGATCCATGTAATAGAAGAATCAAACTTGGACATAGCTACCAAATATACAATGTAGATCTATGTCATACAGACGCAAATTTGACCATAGCCATGACCATACAAATGTGGATCCATGCTGGTGCTTCATACAATATACTCCATCGCAACCTGGGGAGAAAGCTATGAGCGCTTAAAAAATATCCAGGGTCTTCATCTCGTCTTCCACAAAGTACGATTCTATCCATGTGATTACAATGTTCTGAAGTCGAACATGGTAGAAACCACTTGATTATCGGTCAATAATGTAAACCATTAAAAAGTGCGAGGGAAATCACCATTGATGTCAATGATTCCCAAGGTACCCTAGTACAATCTAATGAATGTGAATAGATGTCTTGGTTTTGAACACCCAGCAGAGTCTTTCGATCAAAGGCCAATGATGTGAACCTTTGTTGATAGCGAGAGAATCTGTCATTAAGGCATACAGATCTCAAGGTACTAAATTTGTTTCTAAGACTATTTCCCGGATGATGAGTTGATGTCGACGGGAATAGGATCATCGAAGGAGGGCCATGATGAATCCCACATCGACAACACGAAACTTGGAACAAAGTTTTGGAATATCGTAGATAATGTAGCCATAGGACTGACTGAAAGTACTGACACAAAGGCTGTTTTAACTGCAGATGTAAACTTCTTTCTTCCTTTGAACATTGGGCGGCATGACGAAAGACTTGGCAGCATGACTAGACCAGACAGACACACAATGTGACAGTGGACAATGCATTCTTTTGAAAGACTCAAAGGGGTGACATGACTCATGAAAGTGGATCGATTTGTTGGTCAACTGAATACCCAATTGACTGAATGATATGCAGAAAAGCGCCATATTCAAAGGTGACAAATGAATGCCATTGGATTTGCAAAAATAATTCCCTTAATTCCCCCATCATGATTGATGAGTGCCTCTTTTCATTTTTACGAGTTGAAAGAGGGTAACAAACACTCATTTAAGCTTATCTGAAGACAAGTCCATTCCCATACATTTCACGAACTTGGGAAAGGAGGGGTTTAATCCCAAAAAAGGGTCTCTTAATGTTTAGTTTAATGATTCCAATGAAAGCAAACTCGGCATTGTTCATATTTAGAGAGTCTAAACGAAGACAAAAGAAAACTCCAAAGGGTCCTTTTTCGTAAAATAGTATATCCAAACCGAAAAAAGAGATAACCTACCATTGGAGAGACGACTCTTCAAATACTTTTACGAGTACGAAGAAGACAAGTACTCAACAATATTTTCATATTTAGGGAGTCTGAAAAGAGCTAAAGGAGACTCCATTAGGTCTCTTTTTAATGATGAACAGTTTTACGAGCCCAAAAAGAATTAGAAAAAAAACTCGAAACTTTGATACTGAGTTCTGAGAGTGTGACCAAAGTATTGAAACAAACGTTGGGTGACTTTTTCCATAAGGAAGTACAAAAAAGTAAAAAACAAACTCCCCATAGATTTTTACTGTTTTTGTTTCTACCCCTGCAAACCTCAATAGCAACGTTAATTTCTCGAATTTTTTTTTTAATGAGTTAAACAGACGGATTTTATAATGATAATTATTTTAAAATATTAAAATGACATTAAAAAACCCTAAAATAACTATATAAACGTCATTTCAAATAGTAAAAATCAAAACATTTCACTATTTACCACTAGTCAAGAGCATTTTGGAGCAACTTTGAACCAAATCTTCAGCTGCTGATTCTGGGTGATCCGATCATTTCATTTGAGTGCTGTCAGAGCCAGGTAAAAGACAAAACCCTAATATTTCACTTTTAAGTATTTATTTTTGGTTTTAGGAGGGTTTTTGGCCATTTTAGGTAGACCCTAATCTTGAAATGCGGACATCGCTCCTGCCCCTTATGGGACAAGTGGTGCACCGTGAGAACTGTTCTTCTAATACTGCGCTCAGGCGGTGCCACCGCTCTGTGCAAACGGGGCTCAGCCGGTGTCAACCGTGAGCTTAAAAAAATGCATGGATAGGCAAAAACACAAGTTTTTGATTGATTTTGATGATTGGATATGTTTTTAAGTAGTCCATCAATGGTTTTTGGCAAGTTTTCAGAGGTCGAAAATAGTGATATGGAAGGAATGACAGCATGATGATGATGATGCTCGTGCTGAAAGAGATGCGGGATTTATAGCCGCATTAAGGAACTGAGGCCTCCTCAAGTTCTTCCGCACACCTAGTATGGTGTCTCATGAGAGATTGCTGGAGTATATACTCCATATGTGGAATCCGGACCAACAATACTTCGATGTGGGGGAACACATGTTGACCATCGAGGTAGAAGATATATACTTCTTGACTGGATTGTCAAGACGGGGCACCCTGATTTCATTGACTAGTTCCGTAGAGGGGACATGACTACTAAGGAGCTGATTGATCGTCACTGCCTTCCTGGTACTAGAAATTCAAGGAAGAAGATTCCCATCAAGGCAGTAGTGGATCTTCCTCTCCGCACTCTTATTTTTACCATGCAAAGGCTGGATGGGAGCCAAGGGGCTCATCAGGCTTCTAAGGCACATATGTTGTATGGGATAGAGGCTATGGCACCTACAGTTTTCAACTGGGCGGAGGAATTGCTACCGGTATTTAAAGACCAGCTGACCAAGTGTTGGTAGGGAGAACTAATACAGTTTGGCTACAAGTCTATCTTATCTTGTTTCTTTTTTGAGCGGGTCCCTCAGCTCAGACCCCAAGAGGTTTTTATTGAATTGAGGGCGAGAGACCCTCGTATGTTGAGGTGGGTCAGGATCATGGCCTGTACAGGAGCAGGCAGAGGGAAGGTGAAGTTTGGGGTTCCATTCTTTGGATGACTTAGTGACCAAATCCTCATGATTGAGGATTATGCTTGTGCAGGCACTGATTTCCGGGGAGACCCTGACCTACCACTTCCACCTGGCGGGAAGTGGGGAGACATGGGTAAGAAACAAAACCCTAAGATAGATATTTGTGTTTTTTTTTATTTTAATTTTTTTTATTTTTTATGTAGAGTAACGAGACTTCAAATTTTCATGCAGACGTAGGAGATGCATGAACTGGGGGATCATCCCCACTGGACAGACGAGCGGGAGCTCAATTTGTTCAACGAGTTGATGACCTTATGGGAGAGCTAGAGGGGAACCTAGAGAGGCTAACATTGGAAATACTCGATGCATCCATTGATGATCTCACGATGCACTATTAAAGGCACACAGCAGGGGTGTCAAGCCGTTTCAACCGTTTTCTATATAGAGTAGTGTGGGCCGTTATGTGCTACCACGACCATAACTAGATTCTACATGATGTATCACTAAAATTTGCCATAGCTTCAGATTTTTGTATGATTTTGTGCTGCCTGAAAGCCAGAGTGCTTCAGATGAGGTCTCGTGACCTATTTTTGTAAAAACACTTATATATATATATACATACTTTTTCTTCCGATGTTTATGATTCAAATGGGAAATGTATTTACATGAGTTTTTATATGTCCTAAATGTTTATTTACAATGTAATGAACCATGTTTAACTCTCATGCTATGAATGAGCAATATACCAGTATAGGATATAATTTACCAATGAATCCGTAACTGCATTGTCTGCCCTAGGGATATGCCTATAAGTAATGACTTGAAATGAAATTTCTAAGAAATGTACCCTTTTATAGAGACAGAGTAGTATAGGGTTTCTAATGGTGTAAACCTGGTTTAAATGACAAACCACCAATTGTGAGTCCATGGATACTACCAAGTCACGAATGTCCCGGGATGCAGCCTCAGTCAAGAGACCTATGACTGCTTCATACTCGACGATATTGTTGGTAGCAGGACCAATACAAATTTTTCCTGAAATCACTAGATCATGTGCAGGGGAATATAGTACCCAAGCAGCTGAGGCAAGGTTCATGGTATGGCGAGAAGCACCATCGGCAAAGCCATAAAAATCCATCTGATCTACATGACCAAAACATGGTATAAACAGTCTAGACATTAAAATCAAAACCATATTGAAAGTACCAAAACACACTGAAAATTCAAATAATGTACATATATACAAGGTACCATACATGAATGATCTAGGAATAGTACCTCTTCAGGTACAACCCATTGCGAGGTTTCCCGATGGGGATTCCATCATAATCCACGATCTCGTAGGCCCCTTTTTCTAAAACCTTGGAAACCACAAGAGGACCATACCACATCAATTCAAACTTCCCTTTTCCTAGCTTATCATGTCTCTGATCATAAGTCACGACTAGGTCACCTTCATTAAACATGCGAGGTTCGACAGATTTATCGTATTGCGCCTTGACGCATTTCTTGTGTGCCTCATTAACTAAGGCAACATCTCGTCTAGTTTCGTCAAGGTTGGTTAAATATAAAAACCTTTCTTCCTTGGTAGAAGTATTAGGGAGAAGTTCAATGGCAAGCTTCAAAGATGGAATCTGACACTAAATAGGTAGGACAACTTGTAGTCCATATACTAATTGAAAAGGTGTAAAACCAGTTGCTATTTTCACTGAAGTTCTATAATCCCAAAGAGACGAGAAGAGAGTCTGGTGCCAGTTGGATTTGTGATCTCCAACCATCTGACGTAGCATAGTTTTTAAAAATTTGTTAATGGCCTCAACTTTACCATTAGCTTGCAGATAATAGGGGGTTGAGTTTTCATGGCGAAAACCCAACTTAGAACTTAACTCTACCATCATCTGATTCCGAAAATGTGATCTGTGATTAGTGACAATAGATTGAGGAACTCCAAACCTAGCTATTACATGGTTAAAAAGAAAGAGGGAGGTAGTCTTACCATCCTCTACATATGTACAGGCATTGGATTTGCTGGGTAACCATAACCCTAGGAAGCTTGACTAATGACAGGTTGTGCCCCTAAGGGGTGGCCTGAACTCAATGGAGGGTTCACTATATTTGTAGGAGGAACATAAACTATGGATTGTCCTACAATAAAGGTTTGTATATTATTTGCAACAGTCCCATTAGTGGGTAACGTAGGTCGCGCCTGGGGTTTCCCCCTGGCGTTAGAAGGTACTGGCAGTAGTGGAACTGAGGGTTTCTCGCCGATCACATCAAGCACTGGATGACTCGAGACAGACTTAGAACTTACTGCCATGGGGGCAGAATCAGAGGTCAGACCTGGATTGTAAGAAGTCTCACCATGTACTGGACGACCTTCAGAAGAAGGTTTAGCTTCAGATAAGGGACAAGGGTCTGTATTACGGAGGAGAAGAGCTGACATAGGTTCTTTATGAGGTATGGGGGTTGCCAATATTGAATCTAATCTCTTCATTCTCTCTTGAAAATCACGAGCACGGTGAATGGAAGCTTGGATTTGTCTATATTCTTCTTCTCCCGGTGAAGATTGTTCAGGAGAGGTCCTATTTACCCCAAATGAGGCAATGGATTGCCCCATGGAAGTTCTCCAAAATGGAGCATCTGGCCCATATTTAGAAGGAACATGGTTGTCAGTATGACCTTCCACATGCGAATGAAAGAAAATATTGGCTATAGGAGGTTGTTGAGCCAAGGGATTTGTATAAGAAGTGAATTGGTCTCCACTTTCTATAACTATATTCTCTTCCACCTAGGAAGTAGTTGCAGCTGCTTGGACGGTAGCTTCCATTAGACCCTCTCCTGTAATGGGAGAAAATTCAGGTGGTAAGCCCTGTGTTCTTCTGGACTGTCTCACAGCTAGATTGCACAGTTCCTAATCTAACCTAGGGTTTCAAAGCTTAAGTAAAAAACACACCAAAACTTTCTCCTACTCAAGCTACAGGCCAACAAGCAAATTCAAATAATAGGATGAGCTCAAATGGTCGGTCTCTCACCAGGATTGTATGTAGGTGCAACTCATGATATACCACAAGGGTACGTGTGTAGTAATCTCCTCAAATGTTGTTTTTGGTGTATTACTCCACACAAGATGACCAAAGGGATTTTATCAGATAGATAGGGTGTCCTAGTGGGGTCTCCCGATATACGCAAGGTACGTGGGAGCTCAAATCGGTAGTAGTGCTATCTAATGCACAACTGTTCACAAGGGTCCTTCCGATATACAATCGAGTACATGAAGTACCTTTCTATATACCCCAAGGGTACATAAAAGGCCGTTTGATATACTGACGGTACGTGGAAGAACCGCGCGAGTCCCGGGATGTAGTGCAGACAAGTAACAACAACTCCTACGCTTAACAACGCCTGAACATGTCTCTAACCTAGCACTCAAATTTCTATACAAATTTTAAGCATGTAACTACCTTTAATTTTAAAGTGGACGGTTAGGTGAATGCATGAGATTTTGACAGAAAAGTAAAACCATGCAGATATGAGGTGCAAGTTCATTCACTTTACCATTCAGTATGTCTAATTACGGGAAGAAGAGAGGTTGTTTTTCTTTTCAATTTTTCTTTAAAACCAAAAAAATCCCCAAACAACTATAAAAATCCTTTTTCCAAGCATACAATCAAACAACACTTTCTTCAAATCAACTTTTTTGGAAACACACAGGTAGGGTAATATCTCTTTTCAAATGAAGAAGAAAGACAAACAATACTCAAATATGCATATGCAAGCTATGTTTTCGATTTTCTTTGAAGCATGGGAAGATCTAACTTAAACTATTGATATTTTTCCTTTTTGATGAGATAATGATGCAAAAGAGACAAAAGAACAGAGGAGTCCTGAAAGCTTGTGAGGCTAATCAGAGATCCAATGGCTTAGGCTCAATGAAATAATGACCTAATATCAACAAATTTTCTTTTTAAAGCGAAAAGAAGTCTTTCTCACACTTGACTAGAAATTGAAACAAGCTGTCAAAACCCCAAATTTACACAAAAATTTAAAATTTTGAGATAACAACAAATGCTAAAACCTGTGGTATACTAACAACTAACGGTTGCAATAAAGGAAACGGTCAAGTAATTAGTTTTACTAAATCTTAACTTAATTAACTCAACAGTTCAATTTTTTTTAAACAAGAATAAAATCTTTTTGCGTACTGTTTTACTTCAGTTTACTGATGAGTCTTTTCATGTCAAGTAGGTGGAATCTAACTTTTGAATCCGGGGCATACTTAGCAATCGTGCTAATGCAGATGAATACTAGTTCTTATAGGTTTACAGGTATGATCGAACAAGTACGTATTAAAAGTTCTTTAAAGTATCAGCAGTATTTTATTTGCAATTAAAAAGCTTAGTAATTAAGCTGCTAAACTCTAAACAGCTTCTGTAAGGTAAAACCATTTGGCTTCCTTCAGTTTTTCTTGTAATCATGTTCAGAAGTAAGTAACGACAATAAGATATGTTTGCGACTCTAAGCATTAGAATCTTAGTTACAAAGTATTTCTACTTTAGTCTATGTAATTTGTAATGTTATAATGATTGTTTTGTTAGTATTTATGCAATAGTACATTATCTTGTCTATGTAACAATTGACCCACATTTCGCTTCTGCAAGATAACTTACAGCCTGTTAATCTTTGGATAGTATAAGTCTGAGATTATGACTTTTGGTACTCTGTGTAATCGGAAAATCTGCTTTAGAAAAATATCAGCTATGTTGGTAGCTTTGTAAGTAGTTTTAACAGGTATAAAATGAGCTGCTTTGCTTAACTTATCAACTACTACCATGATAGAATCATTCTGATTTTGATTTTTAGGTAATCCAGTAATAAAATCTAGACTAATTACCTCCCATTTCCTGCTAGGGATGGCTAAAGTTTGTAGTAAACCAGCTGGCTGTTGGTGTTCAGTTTTTACCTGTTGACATTCTAAACACCTTGCAATATATTCAACTACTTCAGTTTTCATATTTGGCCAGAAATACTGTTTTCTTAACATGGTTATAGTTTTTTGATAACCTGGATGACCTGAATATGGTGTTTTATGAATTTCATCCAGAATTAACAGCTTGACTTTAGGTACGTTAGGTACATACAGTTTATCTTTATATAGTAAAAATTATTTTTCATTTAAACTATAACCTTTTATTAAGTTTTTTGTTGGATTTTATTTAGCTTTAGCTTGCAAATTCTAGTAAATTTCATCTTGTTTTAGTCCTTCTTTAAGCTGCTCATCTAATTCTGAAACATAAGTGCTGATTGCTGTTGCAAAATTCAGCCTTGCATTCCTACTTAATGCATCAACAACTTTATTTTCTTTACCTTTTATATGCTGGATTTCAAAATCATACTCGCTTAAGAAATCTAACCACCTAGCTTGTCTGGCATTTAAATTAGGCTGATCTAAAAGATACTTCAATCCTTTATTATCAGTCATTAAAACAATTTTTCTGCCGATTAGGTGATGTTGCCACATCTTTAAGGCGTGTATTACAACTGCTAATTCCAGATCATATGTTGCATTATTCTTTTCATGAACTTTTAGATTTATAGACTCATAGGCAATAACATGCCCTTCTTGAGTCAGAACACCACCTAACCCATCATTACAGGCATCAGTGCACACTACAAATTCTTTATTAGGATCTGCTATTCTTAAAATAGGTGTGCTGGTTAATAAAGTTTTTTAATTTTTTAAAGCTTTCTTCACATTTTTGATTCCATTCGAACTTCTTTCCTTTCTTTTGCAAGGAAGTTATCGAATTTGCTATCCTTGAAAATCCTTCAATGAACCTCCAGCAGTAACCGGTAATGCCCATGAAAAATCTAACATTTGTCACATCCTTAGGAACCAGCCAATCTTCGATTGCCCGTATCTTTTCAGGATCTACGGAAATTCCCTCCTTGGTCACTACATGACCTAAATATTGAATCTTATCCTTGAAGAAATCACACTTACTAAACTTTGCAAAGAGTTGATGTTCTTGCAACTCTTGCAAAACAATTTTTAGATGTTCTTTATGTTCTTCTTTAGTTTTTGAATATATTAGAATGTTGTCGATAAACACGACCACAAAATTATCTAAATACTTATGCATTATGTTGTTCATTAAACACATGAAGACAGCTGGGGCATTAGTAAGCCCGAATGGCATTACGACAAATTCGTAATGACCATATCTTGTTCTAAGAGTTGTCTTAAAGATGTCTTCATCTTTAATCCTCACTTGATGATATCTAGACCTTAAATCTATTTTCGAAAACACCGTGGCTCCACATAGTTGATCAAACAGATCATCTATGTGGGGCAACGTATATCAATTTTTTATGTTCATCTTGTTTAACTGACGGTAATCTATGCAAAGTCGCATAGTTCCATCCTTCTTCTTGATGAAGATGACAGGTGACCCCCAGGGAGACACACTTGGTCGAATATACTTTTTATCAATTAACTCTTTTAATTGTGATTTTAACTCATTGAGTTCCAATATGTTCATTTGATAAGGGGCCTTTGAGATAGGTATTGCACCCGATACCAGCTCAATGGTGAAATCCAATTCCTTTTTAGGAGGTAATCCCAAAATTTATTCTGGGAATACATAAACATATACTTTTAATACTGGGATGTCTTCCACTTTTAACTTATCTGTTTTAATTTTACTTTCTTCATTAGTAATTGTTACTGCGTAAGCTTTACATCCCTTTCTAACAGCTCTTTTAAGTTGTAAAGCAGAAACCTGTCTTATAGTAGTTTTTCTAGGAATTCCTTTAACACTTACTGGTTTTTCATCACTGTTTAAGCATGTGAAAGTTTTATCATTACAGTTTAGAATTACTCTATGTTGTTCTAACCAGTCCATACCAATCAACAAATCATAAGAGCCAAGTGGCAAAACATTAAGTTTAAAAACAGTTTCAAATTTATCCATAACTAATGCACATTATTTCACAAAACAAGTTACTTTTCTTTTAGGACCAGTGGCTAACTGAACTAACCATGAATTCTCAAACTTATCAACATATAACTTACATTTTTCTACTATCTGAGGTGCAATATAACTGAGACTAGCTCCTAGATCAATCAAAATAGTTACAGGGGTTTGATTTATCATACCTTCTACTTCCACCATGGAAGTCTGATATTCAGCTTGTCAGTTCTCCAAGGCTGCGTTGATTCTAGGAATGCTCCTTGATAGTTCCCCAATAGCCATCTCCTCATGTATAGTATGAATATTGCTAACAGTCTTCTTCTGGTTTGGACAGACTGAAGCATAGTGTGGGCCATTACACTCCCAGCACTTGACAGGCTCTTTACGCTCAAAGTTCTTGGTAAAGTTTCCATGATTATTTGTAGTTTCCTTACCTTCATAATTATTCTGATTGTTGGGTGTACTGTTCCTATTTCCTTCGAAATTCTTGTTATTAGAATAGTTTTTAGCCTTATTGTTCTTAAAATTTCCTCTAGGCACAAAATCCTTCTTCTTTTGTTCAAACTGATTATTATTTTTCTTAGCCTTCTAGTTGGCCAAGCTTTCTTTCTTTCGATTTTGCTCAAAACAAAAGTTAGCCTTCCTCATAGCTTCCTCCAAGGTCTTTGGGTTATAATATTCAATTCTATTTTTAATATGATAAGGTAGACAGCTAAGGAATCGCTGTACCTTTGGTTTCTCTTCTACAAGGTATGGTACATACCTAATTAGACTTAAGAACTTGCTGTTCACATCCTTCATTGTCATTGAACCTAACTTCAGTTCATAAAACTCTTTGGCTCTCTCCTCATAATACTGCTCAGACAGGAATTTCTTTTTGAAATACCTCTTAAAGGTACTCCAGTTAACTTCTTTCTCTTTTATACCCTTAAATCTCTTCAAGTCCTGCCACCAAATGCCATCCTTTCCTGAGAGGTTATATATAGCCATTCTAGCCTTTAACTGGTTAGAATAATTATATATTTGGAAATACTTCTTCATCCCAGATTACCAGGATTCAGCGTCCTCCCCCTTCTCAGTCTCTCCATTAAAAGTTGGTGGTTTTATCTTTTTGAATTCCCTGAAAATTTCCTCATAAGGTTTGTATTTCCTCTTTTTAGTGTACAGATTATCATCACTACTATCACTAGTAGTATGGTAATTTTGTTGTTCACCAAACACTTCAGAAGATGAACTACTTTCAGTTTTTGTATGTTTCATCTTTTTAGATTTTTGTTGATGACTGACATCTTCTGATTCTGATCGTCTACCCCTACCCTCAGTTTGAAAATTTTCAATTAGGATCTGATTCAACTCTTCTTAAGCCCTCAGAATCCTTTCATTCTCTCGCTTTCTAGACTCCATTTCAGTTTTTAAGTCTTTTACAGTTTGTAACAATGCTGAGGAATTGGTAGTTAAATACTCTGGTATAGGATCTCTTGGTAAATTTCCGTTTCAGTAACTGGAGACTCCTCCTCTGCATACTCTTCCATCCTTTCCATACCTGCTTGTTAAACTTCAAAAAAACAATTCTCAGTTGAATAACATTTAAAAATAAAATACGTCAGCATAATAATTTAATTTACTGTTTTATGAAAGCTAGTTGGGATTCATCAAGGCCTAGTGTTTGAACCTTGTGCTCTAATACCACATGTCAAAACCCCAAAATTACACAAAAATTTAAAATTTTGAGATAACAACAAATGCTAAAACCTGCGGTCTACTAACAACTAACGGTTGCAATAAAGGAAACAGTCAAGTAATTAGTTTTACTAAATCTTAACTTAATTAACTCAACAATTCATTTTTTTTTAACAAGAATAAAATCTTTTTGCTTGCTGTTTTACTTCAGTTTACTGATGAGTCTTTTCATGTCAAGTAGGTGAAATCTAACTTTTGAATCCGGGGCTTACTTAGAAATCGTGCTAATGCAGATGAATACTAGTTCTTACAGGTTTACAGGTATGATCGAATGAGTACGTATTAAAAGTTCTTTAAAGTATCAACATTATTTTATTTGCAATTAAAAAGCTTAGTAATTAAGCTGCTAAACTCTAAACAACTTCTGTAAGGTAAAACCATTTGGCTTCCTTCAGTTTTTCTTGTAATCATGTTCAGAAGTAGGTAACGACAGTAAGATATGTTTGCGACTCTAAGCATTAGAATCTTAGTTACAAAGTATTTCTACTTTAGTATATGTAATTTGTAATGTTATAATGATTGTTTTATCAGTATTTATGCAATAGTACATTATCTTGTTTGTGTAACAATTGACCCACATTTTGCTTCTGTAAGATAACTTACAGCCTGTTAATATTTGGACAGTATATTCGATTGTGCAAACTGCAAACCATCATGCCTTCCTACATGAGATCATGGTTTGCCTATATTTTATTTTCAAGTCGAACCCTATGGTTCTAGTAATTTTTGGATTCAATAGGATCATTCCTATTCTACTTATCTTCTTTAGTTCTATAACTACTTTACTACCCATTTGATCTGGTGAATCTTTAGTAATCTTCAAGTTAAGTTATAACCCAAAATCCATCAAAGTACTGTCGCTTTGAATTGTGTAATAGAATTTTATAATAGTGTTCTTACAATAAGGTTTTGTCCACTTCAAAGTGTTGTTACCATTTGAGTTATTAGTTCATATAAGTTTTATAGACATGCACAATCTATTTGTTTGATAGATATTCAGTATATAATTAGTTTATGACTATAAACATATTTAAATTAGATTTTATAATCCTCTCAAGTATTATATTATGCCATTTATAAAAACTATAACTTGTGGAGTCCTTGTATATGAGATTTCCTATGTATAAACTAAAATCTTTGTACAAAAGGAGACTATGGTTGATGGGTTATTGGCATGAGCTCTCCCATACAACATTGATCTCTTATCTATAGTAAAGACCTAAAACATTGATCTCTATATATAAATAAGACATGCATTATTTGATTTCTATCTTATAATAAAAACAACATTTAGAGAAAAGATATGCAACCATTCATATCGTAATTGTGATTTTATGATATAATAACATAATGTTAATGGTGAAATGAGTTTAATGCATAAACAAGATCGGGCTTTTACCAAGGTTTTAAAGTATCATTATATGCTAGGTCAACGAAATCATATGTTTTTATACTATTACTAAACTAACATATGATAAGGTGCATATGATTATCGAATTGCATAGCAAATTATTGGATTAATGATATAGTTTACTCCACGTTCCGATGATTAAATAATTGGTTTTTGATTTATACAGGCACTATAGTCTGTGACCCACTACATGTTTGATTTTATGTGACCATGTGGTCATCTCCTAACCAAGCGTGGGAGATATAAAACACTATTGTAAACCTAACCCTTATTTTTATTCCCCACAGTTTGCGCTGGCCCTTGAGGTTGATCTACTTGGATTCCATGGCGGCCGTCATTCCTCCTTGCTCCGGTTGCCTTGTGTCTTGATTCAGTGCTACTTTTTTCACTGGTGTGTGGGTTTAAAAGCCATTCTCAGTGGCTAGGTTCTCATTCTGCAATTTGTGGAGATTATTATTGCTCGTGGCTTGCTGTCTATGTAGTTTTACTTTCGCTGTCTTCGTGGCTTACTGTCTGCTTCAATTACCTTTTACTGTTCTCGTGGCTCGTCGTTGCATGAGGGTTACACTTGCAGGCTATTGAGTTTTAAAAAAAACAAGCCTGTAGGTGATAGTACTCCTACCATACTGTTCGGCGATTTCATTAACATGTAAGAGATTGTTGTTGCTTTTGTTTTAAGTTTGTAGCCGGTATAAGACTGTTACAAAGGCACATAATTTATTAGATTTATTATGTTCTGATAGTAGTATTCTTCGCTACTTGAAAGTGCTCACCACTAAAAGATTTTACGATGAGAAAATAAATAGACAGCCAACCAAAGAATGCCGTGCCTTGTGGTTCTTTTTCGGGTAAGCCCCGTGGTCCATGTGTTGGGTTTTCACCCTACTTGCATCAGGGTGGTCAATGGAATCACCCAGGGTTTGGAGAAACCCTCCCTCAACTTGCCACGAGTTATGCTATTTTTTTTACAGGTTAATGTTGTAATAACTAGAATCAAACCCTCGCTAGTCGATGGGTAGAATCGGTTTAACTGAGCACCGTAAATAGTTTGTTGATGGCTTTATGGCCTGTTTAAGTTAGTAGTTTTTGTAATGACAGTGCTATCTTTAAACTTGTTTTGGTTTAACAGATGTCTATATTATACTCTATGTAATATTAGGGTTTTACCCTTCTTGAATGCAAATGAATTTTTATACTCTATTTGAATACTTTGTAAGGGTTTATAAATAAAGTTTTGAGATTGATACTTATGGCCGTAACTTAGTTCTTGCTTATTTGTATTTAGAGTTATAAATTAGGGTTTAACCTGTAAAACCCTCGTTTTGATATAAAATTATTCTAATTATAATAATTACACAGTCTTTTTATTTGTCCTTAAAGGACCGCGAATAACTTATATTAACCTGGTTATTTAATGGTTACATAATTTGTATAAATTTGGTTTATTACTTCAATGTTTTGGTACTTGTATATGTAATAATTATAAGGGTTTTAGCCCTGACATTTATTTCTACAGATACATGCTGTTAGTAAAAGGAAAAGGCATATTTTCTTTTAGAAGTACATTTTATATATATTGTTCAGTAAATGTATTTCATTTCTGTGTATAATTGTAGTTGGTTTTTTTAATGATTAAGAAGAACTATTCTTATGGTTATCCTAGGTTACAAAAGTATATAAGAATATAGATAGATCATGCTCATAAATATGAGCTAGGGTTTTTACCCATTTAACTTTTATAAAGTAATAATTTCTGTATTGTCATTTTGTTAATTCAATTACTGTCACAAGATTTCTTCAGTTTTGTTTAAAAGAATTACTAATTTATAAACAATACTGTTTATTGTTAACAATAATATTATTTGTATTAATAACATTATTATCTATGAATAATGTATTCTCTTAAGTTTATGTTTGTATTTATATATATTATTAAATAAGAATGAGAGCAGTCTATAATAATTGAGTTTATTTATTAAGATTATTTTTGTAAACTTGGTGAAAGGAATAAGAACTTCCATACTGTCAATACTCCTTACATCTAATTTGTCTGTAAGTGTGTAAGGACAGTTCTTTACTAATAATACTTTATGCATAGGTTACTACTGTCTGTTTATTATTTTAATTCTAAGAGAAATAATACTATAAGGGTTATTAAGTTCTTAATTATGATATTCCTTATCTCAAATTAGTTTATCTTCAGAATTTAATTAGGTTACCTATCCTTACTTAAACTTTATATAGTTGCAGGTAAAATAGCTATCAATGGTAGGAAAAGAAATAAACTAACATAACTATATTTACATCTTTACTTAACATAAATATTAAGCATTCAACTGATATTTCTATTCCTTCTGTTCTAGTGTAGAAGTATAGTTATAGGAAGGTGTCGTGTAAAAGAATGAACTACATACTTGAATCTACTGCTATTAGTAAAATAATATGATTCTGTCCTATTTCTAATATTCTAAATACACAGATGGTGTGGAGCAATAAAAGTTGCTCTCACGTTTTTTTGCTCTCGCTGCGCTGAGGAAAATCCACCGAGTGATCGAGCCCTAGCCTGTTGAGGGCCTTCGCGCCCTGCCATGGATCCGCCGGATCCCTCATCCGTGGAGGATAGGTTCCAGTAAATCATGGCTGCCCTCCCTCCTGCTCAAGCTTCCGCGGCCCCCTCTTCAAAATTTGTCAAGCGCTCAGAGGTCCCGGAAGTAAAGCTTAGCTCCGTTGCGTCGAAAAGGAAAGCAGTCGCTCTTTCTGATAAAGGTCTCATTGGCTTATTTACCGGCCTCTGTCCTTCCCCGCGCTCAGTAGAAGTATGGTTGAACAAGAACTGGAGAACCCTAATCCAGGGGGAAGTCCAGCAAATATTTTGTGGAAAAGGATATTTTGCATTCATCTTTGAAAAGAAGGAGGATCGTGACCTAATCTTCAGGAATGGGCCTTATTTCATGGGTCCAAGAGGTATGTATCTGAACAAATGGGATCTATCTTTTAACCCTGAAAAAGATATCCCAGAAGAAGTCCTTGTGTGGGTCAAGCTTCCCCATCTTCCCCTCCACTGCTGGAATGATGAGGATTTTCGAACAATAGGGAATACCCTAGGAAAATATGTTGACAAATCTGAGCCAAAAGCCCCTATGTTCTCATGTGCTCGAATCTGCGTTGAAGTCGATCTTGAGAAAGGCCTCCCGGAGTCAATCATACTTTCCATCGATGGGTGGAATCATCTGCAAACAGTAGATTACGAGCAAATCTCGTTTAAGTGTAAATACTGCCATGAATATGGCCACTTTGCTAAATCATGCCCGAAGAAACCTGAGAAACCTATCTCGGACAGCCCCCCTAGCGAAGGATGGAATGTCGCAAGTGGGAAAAGGGCTGCCAAGCCCTCAAAGCAACAGATCCCCACATCAAAGAGCCCCCCCGGAAATAGATTTGAGGTTTTGAAAACCGAGACGCAAGAAGCAGAAAATTAGGAAGAAAACCCTGAAATGGATCCCATCGCATCAGGAGCAGGAAGGTTGGGAAGAAGGTTCTGAAGTTCCACTGAACCAGGGAAAGGAAACTCAGGAAGACGGTCCTGGAAATTCTGGGGAAAGGAAAGATAAAGCGACGACCTCTGATGGATCTATCACACGATCAAGGGCAAGAACAAGCACCGAAGAAAATACAGACACTTCCATCAAAGATCAAGAACCCTTCTCTAGAAAGGGAAGGAAATCCAACAAAACCCTCAGAGAGCAGGAGGCAGCAAGGGAAAAGGCAGCGGGAAAGCAGGCCAATCTAGACTTCCTAGTCAAAACATCGCAAGCAAACAAATATCTCCTTAGCGCGGAAGAAGAGAAAAAGGAGAAAGACAAGGCCCTCAAACAACAAAGGAAATAATGAAAGTAGTCTCCTGGAATTGCAGAGGTTTGGGAGGTTCGCAGAAGCTAGAATTTATCAAAAGGTTCAAGACAATGGAATCTGCCTCAATCCTTCTCCTCCAGGAGACTAAAAAATCTGTTGAAGAAAGCATTGCACTTCTCCAAAGTATCTGGTCAAAAGGGAAGGGACTTGCCATTAGCGCCAGTGGCGCCTCAGGAGGGCTTCTTTGTTGGTGGAACTCAGATAAGTTTTAGCTGAGCTCTGCTATAGAAAACAAAAATTGGATTTTCATAAAACTAGAAAATAAAGAAAGTAATTTTTTTTTTTGGATTGGGAATGTATATGGCCCAACCATGAACTCGCAAAAGGAAATTTTTTGGACATTGCTAGAAGATCAATGTGAAGATAAGAAGCTGGATCCTTGTTTCATAGCAGGGGACTTCAACACCACCATTTCTGCAGCTGAGCGTAGAGGTGGATCCAAGGTAAGGGACCCCTTTGGGGAAAAATTTGAAGATCTCATCTCCCAATGGGTTCTCTCTGATATCAAACCCAAAAACGGCACCTATACGTGGAGTAACAGGAGAACAGGACCTGGACATATCGCAGCCCATTTAGATCATTTTTTAGCTAGCACCCGTCTCCTCGATCAGCAGCCAGAAGTCAAGATCCTGTGCTCTGCAGCGTTGGACCACAAACCTATTTGTCTCTTCTTCTCGCCGGCGGAAAATTTGGGGCCTCTCCCTTTCAGATTTAATAGATTATGGCTGGATTCGGAAGAAGTCAAGGATATCATCTCTGAAACTTGGAGGTGTTTCATCCCTGGCACTCCATCCTATTCATGGGAACAAAAGTTAAAACGGGTGAAGGCCGCTCTTAAATCTTGGGTAAAAACTCAATATCAAGAACCCTCGGAGCAAAAGAAAACCATCTTAAAGGATATGGAGCTTCTCCAAGCCGAAATGGAAGTAAGCATGGTCACTAAGGAGCACCTCTTCAAGGAGATTGAACTGGAATCAAAACTCCAGAAAATTCTAAGGGCCGAGGAGGATGAATGGAGACTTCACTCGCGCATTTTCTGGCTCAAAGGGGGAGATCAGAATACGAAGTTCTTTCAAAACCAATGTAGGGATAGGCAGTGATGGAATACTATTAGGGAGCTCAAGAAGGAAGACAGGTCAGTCATTCAAGGGCAAGCAGCCATTAGCACATAGGTAAGATCTTTTTTTGAGCATTTATACAATGATGAAGAGCCTATCTCTCAACGTCTTATGGAAGAAATGGTCTCAGATATTCCTGCCCTGATCAGCCCTGAGGAAAAAATCAGGCTTGAATCCCCCATAATAGAAGAAGAGGTTAAGAAAGCTATCTGGAGCCTTCACCCGGACAAGGCCCCAGGTCCGGATGGATTCCCTATCTGCTTCTACAGATCTTTTTGGTCCCTCATCAAGAAGGATCTGATGCGCCTTATTTCCTGGATGGCAAAAGGAAACATGGGGGGAGCCACCAAATCCACCTTTTTGGCCCTAATCCCCAAAGAACCCAACCCCTCCTCCATTAAAAAATTTCGACCCATCTCGTTATGCAATGCTTCCTACAAGATCTTCTCCAAAGTGCTGTCTCTGAGGCTCAAGAAAATCATCCCCTCTCTTATATCTCCTAATCAAGGCATCTTTTTGTCCGATAGACAAATCAGTGATAACATCCTTCTTGTCCAGGAAGCTATTCATTCCAGCTCTAAAAGGGGCGAGCCCGGGATGGCCATTAAGTTGGATCTTGCTAATGCTTTTGACAGATTGAGGCACTCCTTTATCATTATGGTTTTGAAGAGTTTTGGATTTCCCTCTGTCTTTATTAACCAAGTTCAAGCCTGTCCCTGGATAGCTCCCCTCATTAATGGACGACCCTCAGAGTTATTCAAAGCCTCTAGAGGAGTGAGGCAAGGATGCCCTCTATCCCCCTTTCTTTATATCCTGGTGGCTGACTCCCTAAGTAGAAGACTGAATAGACTCCAAGTTGAAGGCTCTCTCCCAGGCCTCTCCTATCGTGATGCTGTTCCTTCCATCAATCATGCCCTTTTTGCGGATGACACAATATTTCTTGGCATAGCCTCCTCCCAAATTGCTAGGAACTTTCTCAGGCCCCTAGACATCTTTCTCCAATCCTCTGGGAGTGCAACAAATCTGAGCAAGTGACAAATATATGGATGGAACTGTCCTTCAACAACTCTCCGCAGCATCTCTCAAATCCTTCAAATCAAAGTCAATCCCAATTGGACTCACTTCACTTATTTGGGCATCCCTATGGTTAAGAAATCCTTGACTTCCTCAATGTGGAATCCGGTCGTTCAAAAAATCAAAGACAAGATCCAATCCTTGGGATCAAAATGGCTGAATTTAGTAGGGAAAAATGTTCTAATACAGTCCATTCTATCCTCCTATTCTATCTATATAAGTTCGATGATCCTTGCTCCCAAGAACGTCATCATCAGCATTTGCAAAGAAATTAGGAAATTCCTATGGCAGGGAGGGAAAGTTCAATCTAAGAAGTTTCATTTGGTAATGTGGGAAACGATCAAGCGCTCCAAATCACAAGGCGGGTTAGGCATCAGAGATCCTGAGCTCATGTGTAAAGCCATGGGAGCCAAATTGATTTGGAGATTGGTCATGGGAAGAAAAGAATGGTGGAAGGAAGTTATCAGAAAGAAGTATATCAAAAGGCCCAGATCAAAATTCCTGGACAGAGCCTGGGTAGGTAAAGGAACAACACTCTGGAAGCTGTACAATATTATTCTTGAAAACTGCTACTGGATCCCAGGGAATGGGAAGAGAATTAATGTTTGGAAAAGCAACATCTTAGGGCAGCCCCCCTGTTCATCTCTTCTAGATCTGTCCCCTCTGTCTGATTGGGCAAGTGACCAAGGCATCAACACTCTTTTTGATCTGTCTCGATGGGATTCTCAAGGTCGCTGGGCTGGCTAGAAATATCTCTCTCCCCCAGCGCATTTGGCAAATGCAGCAGCCGATTTCTTTTCAATACTCCATGGATTATCCCCAACGAGCCTCTCAAGCAAAGATCGGCTTGGATGGGGAAAATCTGGGCAATATAATGTTAAAGAAGGTTATAAAAAGATAAGCATGGAATCAAATACGGTGGAGAGGATCTGGAAGCAGGTTTGGCTCCCTAATAGTATTCCTAAAGTAAATAGTTTCATCTGGATTCTTCTGCACAACAAGCTGCTAACAGCAGAAAATCTTAGAAAAAGGGGCATTCTGGGCCCATCTCGATGTGCCATGTGCAATTTAGCTGAAGAAACATCCAGCCACATTTTTATTCAATGCACAGTCTCTCTCTCAGTTTGGAGGATCGTTCTCCCCCCGGATTATGGCCGAGATTTTCCAGACAATGCAGCTCAGCTCTTCAAAGATTGGCCCAAACAGTTCCCTGGTTCTCTAAGGAATAAACCAATCCTAAGCCACCTTTGGGATTCTATTCCTAAGAACCTCTATTGGCAGCTCTGGTTAGCAAGGAACCGTGCCATTTTTAAAGAACAAAAAGCCATCCCCACTTATATAGCAGCCAAAACCATAGGAATGATAGTTGAAAAGTTTGCCTCTGACAACATCTGCTTCCCCTCTTAGGAGTCCATCCCCGAACCTTATTCCTCTTGGAGCAAGAATTTTCTGAAAGAGAGTAGCTCCCTTCAGTCCAAAATTATTTTAGGCAGGGAAAGGTTTCAGTCCCCCTCTTGGGAGCTGCGTTTTTCCAATCATGATTTTAAGTCCTGGCTTCGGGAGAAAAACTCATATGGTATTTTCTTTGATGGTGCCTCAAAAGGCAATCCTGGGGAGGAAGGTGCGGGGGGATTCTCCTGAATCCCAGAGGACATGTGGAACTTACTTTCACGTGGGGGCTCGGCATCAGAACTAATAATGAAGCTGAGTGGTTGGCTCTTATCCAGAGCCTCCATATTATCAAAGTCAAGAAAATTTGTAAGGCCTTGATTATTGGGGACTCTAGGCATGTCATCTATAAATTGATCAATGGATACATTACGGGAGCTGTCAAATGTCGACGTCTATATTAAAAAGCCACGCTTCTTATGTCCAACAACTATGAATCTTACCATATCCTCCGGCACAATAACTCAGCTGCAGACAGTCTGGCTAATGTGGGAGCCTATTTCTCGCAAGGTCAGTATAGTCAGGATGGAAATCACCCCACTCTCAAATTTATACCCTAATATGCGGTGTTGGAAGTCCCCATTCCGACCCTTCAATAATCAAATTCATTTAAAATTGAGTCTATCTCTCCCCCATTTCATTCCTTGCCTCCTTGCTTCTATCTCCTCCTCATTCTCCTTGTTCTTTTCCCCTTATCCCTCCTTTATTTTTAGCCCCCCCTCTATCCTCCTTCCCCCTTCACCGCCCCTTTCTTTTCCCTCCCTCACGACCTTCGAAGCCCTCCATCACCTCATAGCTGGCCTCCTCTCCATCGCCTCCTCCCATTTACTGCTCCGTCCTCCCCTTCCTCCTTCCTTTGCCGCGTGGCCCCTTCGCTGTCATCTCCAACTCTCAATGGCAGTGGTTTGAAATGCTCTTCAATTTGGGGAGATTTTCATTTACCCCTCACACGCTCAAGATCTCATCTCGTTTTTCTCTATGGCCTCTGCTGGTAGCGTTATGTTCTCCCATTCCTTTTCCTTTCTCGGCCCTGGATTATATGATGCTCTGCGATTACTGTTGAATATTATCGCAGGCATTGGAGAAGGGAGTCTGCAAGGCCTCCCGTGGCAGGTTCTTCCTTTTACTCGATCAGTGGTGAAAGAAACGTTGGCCCTTGCAGCCTTTTCCCCTTGTTTGTGTAGTTCCCTCTCAATTTCGCAGACTGTCTCTCCTGGATCAGGCTTTCTCTTTGGAAATTGGGGAAGCAGCTCGGTCATAGGTTGCAGGTGTATAGGGTGGCAAGAGGGAGCCGTGGGCACTTTGGCCTGTGGAAGAAATGTCGACTTACTGTTGTTTAGGGAACTCCTCATGCTAAGAGCCTGCTTCAATAATATCTTAGCCCCTGCAAGTCCTGTTCAAGCTATTCAGAACCAGTTCGCCCGAATCACTTTATTGTCAGAAGTTGGCAAAATGGCCCAGGATGGTGAAAACGCGGGGATTATGGACATCAAGAAGAATTTAAGGCATTTGTATGAACTGCTTTCCATTAGCGTTATGGAAAACAGGGAGATGGCTCGGGTGGTAAAAAAAATGGAAGACACAGTCAGCTACACCTCACTCCAGATTAGTAACCATGATTCACGCATCGATGACAACGAAAGCAGTCTTCGTGAAATAATTGGGAAGGTAGATAGGATGCAAGAGGACCTATAGAAATTCATATCCATGAATCAGAGCAGCTGAGTCCATGCAGCCACTGATGATGCCGTGCTTCCAATGGAGGAGGAATCAGTCGTTCAGCCAAGAAAACCAAGAGGCAATCCTTAGCCTGCTTCTGTCTAGCTTTGTTTGAATGTTTTTTTGTCTACTTTTGTGTAATCAGTATGTAAGGGTTTATACAACCCACGGCTTTATAAGTTTTGAACAAACTCATTTTGAAATGTTTTGGGAAACACAGTGGATAGTCCCTTTGTGCAGCTCTTCTGCTATGCACAGATACTCTGGTTTATCATGTCTGTATTGAATGGCTGTGCACAGCTAAATTTTATATATACCCCCTTTTTAGTTTCTGTTAAAAAAAAAATTCTAAATACACAGTCTAATTCTAACAACAATTCTACGAACAGATTAATATTCTTTCTGGAAAAACAACTATCTACTGAAAGAAAACATTTCAATACTCTGAAAAACATAAGTACTCTATTCATTTCATATTCCTATCATACTTCATTCATTTAAACACACTACCTGTGCTAGAGTACGATCTGGATTACTCTAGATGGGGAAAAACACAGGTAGGATTATTTTACATCAAAGAACAGATTCAACATCTTAAAACAACTAAGAGATTTCAAGCTTAACAGTTCACTATGTAACATATAAATCATTCATTATTTGTTCATACACAGATATAAACTTTAACACAGAAATTAAAAGATAGTAGAACCTGCTTTTAATGCTGGATGAAAATAGCGTTGGGAGGCCGTTCCTCCCTACCAACTCCTGGAGAGCGCTCAGACAATGACTTCTTAGAACCCCCGAGCTTGTTCTAGTCTCCTTGGCTGGAACTAGGTGGAGCAATCAACAAAGTACTAGTCCAAAGACTCAATACCAACTCTGCACACTGCAGTAAGATCTTTCAGCTGGAAAGCTGTACTAGATCACCTTCTTGCAGTTTACCCCTCAAACACCTTCCTCAAAAATTCCCTTTCCAATGAATTCCTTGAAGTGCATTCACCTGAATGATTCTTCTCCTGGAATGAGCAGCGTTAGCTCTCTTCAATGGGTACTTTTATTAAGATTGCCTAGGTTTTTTTTGGGTTAGTTTTCATTAATTGAGCCACCTGCTCTGATCCCACTTTCTTGGGGGATCATGACCCCAAATGTAGGGAGGTTTCCACCTACAACATAGGAAGTGTTTGAGGATGTTGCCACTTGTCTATTTTCTCTCCACCTAGTCTCCTCCACCAACTTGACCAGTAACTCTATTTTTAATAGCTCTCCCAAGCTATTGTATCCACTTTTATTTATTTAAAATTAAAATATTCAGAATTACATTCCACATCCTTGACTCTGCTGAGTCATCAGTTACAACTTTAACATAAAATTTAACATAATGTCTTGGAATAAAATCAAAATAATATTATTTGGCGAAATTGGGGCATGTGGCACAAGCAAACTGATCTAAAGGAGTCTTTCTTTTCAGTGCTATTCTATAAAAAGCATAGATCTAATCTGACCTATAGTTTCCAGCTAAATCCTTTCAAGAAAAAAAAAACTTACAAGCAATAATGAATGATGAATGTAACCTAGATTTTTGATTTGAACAAACAAGAAATTTCCACATAAAAATTCCATATTTCAATCACTTAAGCAAGTTCAAACAAGTCTGGCTAAGACCAATTAAACACACCAAATCCAAAAAATCACAATTTTTTTACAAAAACTTGAAAAAATCAAAGCCCGGGCTAGCCCTACCTGGCACCGCGCAGATGAAGTTGCTGACAGGCGGTTTTGAGGCAGAACCACTCCTTTGTCACTAGGTTCAGGTGGAGGCACCTCCTATTGCTAACTAGACTCAGGAGGTGGCACCACTTCTTGCGAAAGGCACATATGCAGTTCTCTGTCATCACCCAGAACAGTAGGAGAGCGAAAAATCAAGTTAGAAATGCCAAAAATCTCATAAAAACTGATGAATCAACCATAATACAGAGCACATAAAGTGAAGGTGGATCAGATCGGAAGAGATTTGAATATTTCAAACCAAAACTTTAAGTAGATCAGATGTAGATCTAACTGCAGAGATAGGAGGCTGGAGCTTGGATTCGGACAAGAGTATTTAAGAAACTGAGGAAGAACAAGATGGATCTATTCCCCAACGATGTCATCAAATTTTCTATCAGGAATATATCACCTTCTCCGGACAGAAGTTGTTTCTCTGGTTTGAATGGTTCAGATCCAGAACAAATGAGTGAATAATTCGGTTGAGGACCTCCCCTGAATGTTATAGACACCTAGAATGTAACTCTGATGAAAGACATGTATACCTGTAAGACATATCAAACATACAAAGAAATCAAAGCTACCAGAAAATCATCTACACATCCGTATTAGTGACTAAGGAATCCAATAACATATATGTGAGATTTACGCAACAAACATGTGGGAGGAAAATCAATTTTGCATTAGAAAATAAATGAAAGAGCTTACAACCATGTGCCTTAGTGTCGAGACACTCCTTCACAAGACTAACACCTTGTCTTCGATAGCTCCAAATTGCTCCACAATTTCTCTCCAATGGATTAGGCCAGGGTATCAATTCAACATCATAACTCTACTATTCTTCTCTCTCCCTCAACCATAGATTATGAGCTTGCATTTATAGGGATCAAATGGATAGGATGGTTGAGATATTGGTGGGTGAGGTGGCTACAAGATCCTACAAAATGGGATCTCGACCTTAACCAACCCAGGTGAGTAGGGATAAGGTTAGACATGAGGCTCTTGATCTAGAAGCCTTGAGAAAACTCCTTTTTTTCACCTTTTACCAAGGGCATCGCTTATACCCCTTTATGAAATAGAGGTGATGGGTAGGAACCGCACCAACAACATAGGCTAAAGGTGGTGGCACCACCTGGTTCTCACACAACTAGTGCGGTGCTAAACAGGGTACCGCTTAACTGCTTGAGGGTAGAAGTGGTGCTGCAAATTTATATGTCGGAATCAACATCTGGAGTAGGATTCTATTCAAGTTTGGGATTTGAGGGAAAATGTATTGTGTTAGGGATCCTATCACATTCTGGTGACATATTTTAAGTGTAACAAAATTCGTACCCAAAACTAGAAGTCGAGTCGAGTGAGGTACCAATCACCTAAAGAATAAATCCTGACAACATTAGGGAGGTTATTATTGTTGATTTTTGAAAAAATATGAAGATATTTGAGCTTTAAAAATTTAATTGCAAAATTACTAAACATTGAAATCAAGAGAAGATTCAATCACATAAATCATTCATGTACAATACAAGATGTACCCTGGGAAAACCCTCGAAATAACGAGGATGAAAAACCTAGCAATTCTTCAAAGTATAATAGATAGATTGCATAAAATGGATTTTACACAATAAAAGTTTGTCTTCGGAACCCCATGTGCTAGACAACAGAGAACACTGATGCAATAGAGAACATAGAACAACTGTATGAACTTGTCATGTTCCCAACACATTAAATTACAAGATAGAATTTGAGCTATGCAAACTATAGTGAATGGCTTCATGAGAATTTGTGCACACATGCACTGCAACTAGGAATTTACTTCATGGATTATTAATCCAGTACATTGAAAACATCATCATGTATAACATATGAGTCATGCATTTCATCTTTGACTTTAAATGTTGTTTAACCGACTCCAGAGTAAATCCAACTTCTAACTGAAGGCATGACCACTTAGTTAGGATGCCAACTTTAGTGCCATAGTAATTTAACTCAAGTGTCAACATGCAAAAATTTTATTAACTGAAATGTCGTCTTTTGATTAATTTAAGTGTCATCTTTTAGTTTAACTAAAGTATATATACTTTAGTTAACTAGTCCATCTTCATTAACAATTAGTTAAATATTATTAACTCAATCATGTTGATTGATTTACTCTGGAGTGATCACTGTGAGTTCTTTAATTAACTGAAGCACATATTGTATATTTAACTAAAGCTTACAAACTCAAGTTCACATAGTTGTCTTTAGGAAATTCAATTTTTCTTTCTCTATGCATTATGTCTTTATCTTTTATCTTATTGCATGTTCTATATGTGTTAACATTAATTATCTATCATATCACATTATACTTAGAATAATTTTCACATGCTATGATCATATTAAATTACTTTTAGACCATATAGTCATATTCTAAAGTGATCCATTCTAGAGGTGGGAAAGTTCTAGAGGAGACTTAATAGCTTTATCACCTTGAATGACCATAGTTAGTAATATATCACACAACGTTTGATGCTAAAGCATCCACATCTATGATTGGAGGTCCACCCCATGGGTACCCACTATAACTGGGGGTCCACATGAGAATCATGACTTGATATACTCACAAGTCCACCTCTATAACTAGACGTACACCTTATAGGTACCTTTATGATAATTATGACTTGATATACTCACAATTCTGTAGCCTTGCACAACAAGAATTTACAAGATCACACCTCAACACAAGAGGAAGGACTTGATATTACTCATAAGTCAGACTTGATAAATTTACAAGTCTCGAGATTAACTCTTGATGCTATACATTTAACACTCCCTCTTAGGGATGGAGGAATTCTATGTCATACCAATATTGTCTCGGAAGTACCCATACTCCGTCACAGACAGAGGCTTTGTTAACACAAATGAAATCTGCTCATTAGTAGCAACGTATTGGATTCTTACCTTACTAGACAATGTATCCGATGAAGTGATACTTCATCTCAAATGTGTTTTTATCATAAAACACAAGGTTCTTAGAAAGCTTGACAATAATAACCGTAGACATAAGATTTTCACCTAGCAGGTAGCTTCCCAAGCTACACTACTTCTCGGTAGGTAGTAATATATGCAATACACTCTGACTTTGTAGTACTAGTTGCAATACACATAACTTATCTCGGGCTATAACAGTATATGGATAACACAACCTTGTAGAAATAAAATCTCATGTATCCTCTCAATATTCAACACTCTCTTTCTGCTTTGTTGAATACTAGAACCTTCTACTATATGGAGAAGTTATCTATGATCTTTCCATTCTCTATGATGTTATCCAAGGTCTGGACACTTTCAAAGTGGTTTCATTTTTCTATACCACAGTACCCGAGTATACAACTATATTTATATCTGACCTCTCTAAGAGGGTTGACTTCTCCCCAACATTCTTGACTATAAATCTTCTTGAGTATATGATAGTCTTTGGGACCTTAACTATGTATTTTATCATGTGGATTCTCTCCATAAGATATACTACCACTACTACATATGGCTCAAAATTCCCACGAAAGTTTGGCACAAAAGAGTTAAAAACACCATTTTCATGGAAAATGAGTTTAAATTTTTGGAAAAATTGAAAATTCCCCTGACTTTCGTCGCTCTAGTGACATTATGGACCTTTTGTGGCTATTGTAATTAAAGTTTGTGGCTATTACGATGAAATTTCCATGGCTATTGTGACGAGCGTTTCGTGGCTATTGCGACGAAAGTTCATGGCTATTGCGACGAAAGTTCCATATCATCGCTATAGCAATGAAAGCTCAATAATGTCAATATAGCGACGAAAGGATCATGAAGGTTTATTTGCATTATTTGTATGGAAACACTTGGATTATTTGCATGTATTCTTTTCACCCTTAGTTTCACTTGGTAAACAATATATCTATATGTTTATAGACATAGGTACACATATCATTAAGTCCCATGGGACCTATATTGTACTTTTGTATGGGGACTCCTCAAGGGTGTTCTACTAATGAGAATCATTGACTATTACACAAACCTATTTTATTTAGTACTTTATTTGTCCTATAGAAAATAATATTTTTCATTATGTCATTTTCATGTGTTTCACCAAATTGGAAAAGTGCATTTGGAATGTAAAAGTGTAATGCCTATTACACTAAAGATGATCATAATTTTATATTTTGTGTTGATAGTTCACAAGTTATTCAGATTCTATATTAGGCACAAAACATATGTTTTTAGATGGGATAAAGTAGAATCTAGGCAGTAAATATCTTCAATCTAAACAAGCATACACAATTACAGTGTACGTACCGATCTTTGTAGACAAACACTAGGATATTTCCAACTGATATGTATTTTTCTCTCATGGTTGATTTTATCATTATATGGCGCTTGGGAAGAAAAAAATGACGAAATTATCTTCTTTTTTGGCTATCTCTAGGTTTATTTTGGGACTCCTTAAATAGGTTTTGAAGTGTAGGTATGTGCGTTTTGTATGTACTTGCGGGAATACAAAGTCACTAAGGGTTGTTTAAAAATTTCTATGAAATTATATTTTATAGAGGGATTGTTGTGTACCTATTTAATGAATAATGATAAATAATTATATGTAAAAAGAAATCTCAAAGTCATGTTCATATATGTAATGTTTACACCACATTTTTCTTAGTGTAGTTATAATATAAAGAAAGATTTAATATTTTAGGAAAGGAATACAAACCTAGTACATTGGTATCAAGTAAATATATAAGCTATTGCCACTGTATCAAATGTTTGAAGTCATTGTGTTGCATATTGGGAGCCAATCTCCCCCGATCTTTCCAACCTGAGAAGAGAAGAATGGAAGTCCTCTAAATCAATGGGATTTAAATGGGAGGATGTTGTCATATGGGAATACTTTGTGGGGAAATCAAAGCTAGTCATGTCAGGATTATAGGTTATGAGGATTGCTTAATATGTTCTTTTAATTCTATTAGAGACTAAACTCCAATGGATGGATATGAATCTCTCTGCCTATGAATGCACATCCTAATACATGAATTTGTCATGTCTATCTACTTTATATTTTCCCTTTCTTTTCCTTTTTGTTCCCCTTTTATTTCTTCCCTTTATATTTTTAATAATTTGTCAATGAAACTAAATTGAGGTGTAGGAAAACATTGTTATAGTATTATGGATGAAAGCATGCAAATTGCATGCCTATATTGAAAACAAACTGCCCAGATTTCATCACCATCTTCATCATCATCATCCTCATTGTCATCATCATCATCATCATCATCATCGACATCATCATCATCATCATCATCACCATCATCATCATCGTCATCAGCATCAGCATCCTCCTCCTCCTCCTCATCATCATCCTCATCGTCATCATCATCACCATCATCATCATCATCATCATCATCATCATCATCGACATCATAATCACCATCATAATCATTAGCATCATCATCATCATCATCTCCATCTTCATCATCAGCATCATCATGATCATGATCATGATCATCATCGCCATCATCATCATCATCATCATCATCATCATTGACATCATCATTGTCATGCTAAACCAATGGAATTTTTATATGAATGTGAATCAATGCATTGTTAAAAATTCCCATTATGTACAAATCCCTAAAATTCACTTCCATTCACTACACCTCTTCCATGTACATGGTAGTCCTTTCCATGTACAAATCCCTGAGATGATGATGATGCAATGTCGATGATGATCATGAGGATGATGATGACGATGGCGAGGATGAATTTGACGATGGCGAGGATGAAGAATTCGAATGACATTGTAGCAATTTTGGATTCTCAGAGGTAAAATGTCATGATAACATCTTGTTGCATAATGTATTATGTTTAAACCATCGTTATCATCATCATCATCATCATAATTGACATCATCATCATCGCCATCATCATCATCATCATCTTCATCATCGTCTTCATCTTCGTCATCATCTTCATCAACATCATCGTCATCCTCACCATCAACATCATCGTCATCATCAGCATCACGATCTTGATCATCAACTTCATCATCATCTTCATCATCATCATCATCACCATCATCCTCTTCATAAGACTTAAAATTGCTTTTGATTGATTAAAAATTTGTTTTCTTTATAAATAAAAAAACCAAAATCTTATAATAATAAAAGGAGAAATCTACTCTTCTTAATCGTTATATTAACCAATTTATAATTCATTATCCATATAAATCATTAATAAACAAAAAATAAAATTAATAATAATGTATTATTTTGAAAATATCATTTATTAAATTACAAAAAAAAAAAACTTTGATAAACCAAAATAAAAAAGAATGATAATGTATTATTTTGAAAAAAACCATTTATCAAATTATGAAAAGGTCCATACCATCGCTAGAGCCATGTGTTAGTCAAAAGGTTAACACCTTGCATCAGTTGAGCATATTTTGGATATCAAAGTCAACAGATCCACATATCAAGCATAATATTATGCTTCCATCATCATATTCATCGTGATCGTCATCATGACAATGATCATCATCCCCATCATCATCATCATCATCATCATCATCATAGTCATCATGATGATCATGATCATCTTCATTTTTATCATCATTTTCATCATCATCATCATTGACCAGTGATCATCATCACGGTTATCATCATCATCATCATTGACCAGTGATCATCATCACGGTTATCATCATCATCATCATCACCATCATCACCACCACCATCATCATCATCACGGTTATCATCATCATCATCACCACCATCATCACCACCACCATCATCATCATCATCATCGTCATCATCATAGACATCATCATAATCATAGCCATCGTCATCATCATCATCACCATCGTCATCATCATCTTCATTGTTATCATCAGTATCATAATCAACATCATCATTAGCATCATCATCATCATCATCCTCATCATCATCATTGCCATCATCATCATCATCATCATCATCATCATCATTAGCATCATGATCATCATCAATATCATCACCATCATCATCACCATCATCATCATCATCATCATCATCATCATCACCATCATCACCATCATCATCACCGTCATCATCACCGTCATCATCACCATCATCCTCATCCTCATCATCGACATCATCATCATCATCGTCTTCATCATCATCATTGTCATCATCATCGTCATGATCTTCATTATCATAATCATCATCATCAACATCATCATCATCATCATCATCATCATCATCATCATCTTCATCATCATCATCATCATCTTGGTCATCTTCATCATCATCGTATTGATCATCATCATCATCGTCGCCATCTTTTAAAGTTATTCTTGAGGCTGCTTACAGCAAAAATCCATAATTAATTTCTCATCAACACTAATAATTTGTTTCTAACATGCCTTAGAGAAATTAAACTAGGCATATTCTAGAATTATGCCCATATGTATTTTCATTTTTGAGGTTCTAACTATGAAATCCATTTTTCTCGCAAGATTAAAAACACATCCTAGATTAAGCCCATCCAGATTTCTTTAACCCTAACAAATTGCAATTTCATGAAAGAATGAAAGTATATTTATAAAAAAATGAAAGTGAATTAAGACATCTAAAAGGTCATCTAATACATACTATATATGCAGAGTGATTGAGAAGATACTGTAGGTTTATTTGCTTCAAAAACTTGTATCACTTGAGGCATGGAAGCTCTCTCTTTGACTTCACCTATACTATTCAAGAGCTTCAAAACAAATTATTGTATTAAAATCAGCCTTCTTAAAGTTGACTGCATAGATTATGAAAGTTTACCTTTATGGTCATCAACAAAATCAAGATTGAAACAAGGTTTATTCCAGAATAAGGGTCGGAAATAGAGCAAATGCAGTCCCTTTATGCATTTAGTACATGTTCTAGAAATATAAAAGTGGATCAGACAAAAAATTGAGGATTGGGATGTTGATGGGAACATCCCATTCATTTTTATGATCTCCGATGTACCTGCTTTGATATCTAAGCCTTCTTTGGATAGGTTAGTTGTTGTATTTCACTCCCTATAAATATGTTTGTAGGTTAGATTAATGAGAACACTATTCATTCTCTTTATTTGTTCAAACACTAGAGTCAGAGATAAAATACCCAGTTTAGAAGATCCACAAATCCAATTTATGATGATTAAAGTGTCTAAAAAAATCTCCAGGTTGATAAACATTGTGCTCAACACCACATTTCTGGACAATTGATAAACATTTATGCAGGAATATCCCTATCATTAAAGATAGCAGAATTTCTGGACAACCAATTTCCCCAAGAAATTACCATTGGTAAAGCCACGTATGGTTTTAATTCACTTATTTGTAAACCAAAAACTTTAAGCAATCATCTACATAATCAAACTTGGTAAACCTTCTTACAACCTTGTGATATACTCCACTTCTGACCAGACTTCACTGACAAGTGATAATTGATTCACTGTTCTTTTGACAATGGACACCTTTTGTGTCACACTGTACTTTTTTGAAGCACATCCCATGTAAGAACTTTGTTCTTCTGAACTAATCAAAGGTTTGTGTCTTTACTGGGGCTCTTATCTTGTTTAGTGGTTTCCAATACTAGATAGAGTCTCTTTGTTGAAACACAACTTTTGTAACACTCCTCTAAACACATGCAATTTTTTTATTTTATTTTTACCATAAAGACAAACATGGGATAAGTAAATCTAAAGTCAATCATAAGTTGGTATCTTCATTTAAGGTATAATAAGTAGTAATTACTTGATCCAAAAAGTTGCAATACTAAAATCCTCCAGTTTGAGGGAGATAGAGCTAGAATTTTGTATCGACAACTTACTTAACATAAATGCTAAATCATTTCTTTTTCTCTTCTACAGGAGGCCGAACCTAACCCACACGGAGGAAATGTTTACACCCTTTCTACAACAACACCACATGGGGTCAATATCAAGATTCAAGCTAGAAGTTAAAGCATGCTACTTGACTATAGTGTTAAGGATTGGAAGTGGTGATTTAAATATTTTTATAACTTGTCAGTTCCAATAGTGGTCTCCAGCTATAAATTGAAGTTGACTTTACTCTTCACTTACCCCCTACCTGCCGCTCAGCCAATAGTTCAATTTTCTTGTTGTTAGGCAAGTTGCTACAGGTTTTACACTCTCATTAGAGAGTGGTTTCGGCTCTCATTCTGCCAGCAGAGGCCACCAAACTATTGGCACCACCATTTCCGAGGAAATAATCAATATTTGCTTCCACTATATCATTGCAATTGCTCAGCGTATAGAAAACATACACAGGTATAAACCAAACCCTACTAATAATTTATAGTTACAAGTTAATAATGGTTTTGATATTTACCATATGTTATTGACTCTCGTATGCGTTCAAGCTATGGACGGGCTTCTTCCATCTCCAAAATGTAAGTTGTTGCTTCGAACTACTTCTTCTATCTTCTTGAAACATATACGTATCGAAGATATGGAAAAATGTGAAGAGTAATGCTAGCGCGTTGATTTTAACTATGAGTTGAGGACGACTGCACTAAATCGATATGTTATCAAGTTTTTTTCCCGTAGCTAGACTCCATAATACATATGTTCAGTACTATGGTAATTTTTGATATAATCTATCAAGTTTCCATAGCTTGTAGAAGGTTGTTTATGGATTAATGTAATATGTTCCTTCGTTGCATATTTGTTTTGGGTTATGGTTTTATGTTCTATGGCATTGAGTAATACTCAGTTTATGGAGAAGGTTATACATAGTTTACTCAATTCACATCACACATGACGAAATTATGACTCTTATAGGGTTCTGCTCAGATTTATTATTCAATGTTTGTTTTTAAGGTTTGAGAGATACTGAGAATGCTCATGCCATGTTTTTCTATGTTGGTTTACAGTAACCCTCTGTTCGACTCCTAGGGTTTGATTTATTTTTGTGCATATACTTACTATTCGGCTCTTTGAATAAATCTATGTTGTAAATGGAAACCCTTTGCGCAACTTTTCCATGTAATTCGCTCTAGGGTTTATATAATATAGTAGTCGGTTATTATGAGTTTCTTTAAATTTTTTAGAACTCTATTTTTGTTTTCCTCATTATTTATCATGGCGACAAGAAATATTCCCATAATAGTTTGTGTCACGTCCCCGTCCCTCAACCGGCGAAGAGGACATGACGAGCACATCAAAGACAACCGGGCAAACAGCCCATGAACATAAACAGAAAATCAAATGCTGGAATTAAACACTACAAGCATACACAGATGCATTTATCTTTGATCATACAGCGGAAGCCAACATATTCATAAACCAGCATTTGACATCGTTATAAATTACAGAGATGCAATAAACAACAGTACTTATCTATTGATGAAGAATTTCACCCGCAACCAGCTACGTCGCTGCAATGTTCCACCCAACCATAGGCCAGCTTGCTCATCAATCTCTCAGCAACGCTGCCACCCCCGAGCTGGGCATGATTCCTCAAGGACTAAGGGGACAAATTGCAGGCTTGCACATAGCCAAGGGGTCATAAACATCAAACCAACACAGCTGGGTTTCACAAGCTTTCAACAGACAAGCCAAGCCAGCACAGTCAGAAGACCAACCATTGCACTCAGGCAATTACTTAGCTGTCACAGCTTAAACAGGGAAAACGAATTCTGAGTCATTCTTGGCCCTATCGTGGCCAAAATGACTCTCATTCGAATTTACAACAGCTCCAGACGTAACAGTAAAGACATTCACAACATGGGGAAAACTACAGCCCCGGATTTGTGAGTGTGCACAACTTACAGCCGGGTAAAACGGCCCAAATAACCTGTGAGACAGCCAAAAACGTGAATGGCCCTTCACAGTCAGTCGTGGATGCAAGAGAATGGCTCTCAGCTCTTCATGAGCACCCCAAACAGAAGAATTCCGGTGCGTGGTTAAACAATCCGAACCAACAAGGAAAGGAACAGACAATGGAGGCCCTGCGTGAGGAAAAACGGCTCCGTTTTTGTCTATGGATGCACACACAACAGGAAGGACGCAATTTGCAGTTTGTGGGTGCTTA
>LPNX010415332.1:734424-776844 GCA_001517045.1 Pseudotsuga menziesii | reverse complement strand
GATATATATACATATACATATACATATACATATATATACACACATACACACACACACACACACACACATATATATACTACTACTACTACTACTACTAACCGCAACATCTTTATTACATGTCAAACTATGCATATGAGCTATTTTATACGTAAGTTCATTTTTTGTAATAAGGTTTTAAGCTGATGTCCTTATGAAATATTTTGGTATTTGTAAAATGTGACTTTTTTATCAGGGGCCTAACCACTTCTACTAGTAACTTAGGTTCTAAAATAGATAAGAAATCTTCTTCCATTAATTCGAATTCACAGGTACAATCTACTTGGGTGTGCAAATGTCCCCACCGCATTTGTCCTTTTGGCCCTTTATATATGTCATTTAATCTACACTTGTGCCATATTTATGTTGTTGTTTTTAGCTACTTCTATACTGCAGCATTAGTCTCAGTTTTGGATACATGCAAAATCTAAGTTTGGTATCAGAGTGCCGGTTCGAAATCTGGACAAACAATCAAACGAAGATGCCAATCACCAGGGGTCACAATTGAGATAATGGAGATGGTGATGCTGAAAGATGCTATAATGATATGTGACCAAGGGAGATTTGAAAGATATGTTTGTATATTTCACTGAGGATGTTAGTGCAATTATTAAGGAATAAGGTCAGAACCCTTGACACAAAGAATTAGCAATCTTGAAGGTAGAGGGTGATGTTGAAATTCATAAGTAGCTCAACAAAAACATGCAAGCCATCCAAGTACCATGAAGGAAGAGGGTTATATTAGTATGTAGGTTTGAAAGGGATATTTGAGCCATTATAGATATCATGTTAGGGGGATTTTGTCTACTTGAACAATCCAAAGATGAGCAACGAAGAAAAAACCTTCATCTTTCAGTTAATAACAAGGTATTTTGTTGAGGATGAAAAAGGGAAGGTTTTCACCTTTATGACTAAGGATGGCATTCTAAACAAATTATAATAAATATGTTAGTTCCCTAAAATTTAAGAATTCAAAACATTGGGAATTTTTTTTATAGTTAAATTGTTACAATATCACATGTTACACAAGTCATCTGTCTTGTTTTGATTCCTAGGAATTCAATTAGATTCTAAATTTGTGGGATGATTTCTATCTTTCATCTTATGAAGTTGATGTACTGTCATTTGTCTCAGAAACTATGTTCTTAGTTTGATTTTGTATTATAGAGAATAGTCTTGGATTTTGATTGTGAATATATTTACTAATTGTTGCTTATGAATCACATCTTATTCATATTCTTCTTAAAAGATCCGAAGCTTGCAAATAGGGGGATACTTGTAAATTTCCTCCCAATGAAAGGTAAACATTCAAATATCTAATAAATGATTTTGATAGCTAGTTGGGTGCTTAATCATGATAATGTTGATGCTTGTGTAGGTATGGAGAGTGTTTTTGAGTTGAAAATATCATGTTGCAATGCCTAGAGGGAACCAACAAGCTGGTAGATTGTTTTGTACAATCTTTTGATATAAAAGTCTTCAAACATGTTCAAGGACTGAAAGATCCCGAGACAATAGCGAGTGAAATAGTATGTAAGTTATTACCTTGCATTTTTATATTCAGTTGAATACCACTAATAGGAAAGTATGCTTATTGATTTTCTTTGCATGCCTAAATAAAGTTAATGAACCACCACCAAAGGTTCTTAATTTTTTGAATGTTGAACCTATTTTGAATGAAGCTTTTCTTGTTAACTAAAGATTCAGGCTCAAATTTATAAAGGTAGACATGGAAAATAGATTCATATATACCTCATTGAAGTCCTAATTGGTTGTCTTGTTTTGAAATGTATAACTTATTCGTTAGTTGTATGGCATCCTCTCATACCTCCAAATTTGTAGTGTTCAGCTTCATTCGTTTAGACATTTAGGGCCATTCAATTTCTTATGGGCTGGTTTTTTCCTTAACAGCATGTTTTTATGTCATGTTGGGTTCATTCCCCTATACAAAAGTTGATTATAACATTATGCTTTTTTCTGTAAATATGTTGGACCCTGCAATAGCTAACTTATCTTGAGATCACTTAGGGGATATAATAAATAGTAAATACTAAATAGAGAACAAAAAGTATCTACGCATTAATGACACACCACATTAATAATTAGCATCTAGGTACTGTAAAACAACAATATGAATATGATCAAATATAAACATTGAATTGATTCATTGCAACACTTTGGTTACTTAAATTGCTTCAAATGAAACTCTTTTGACTACTTATTCAGATTCATAAACTTTGTACATTCATTCAAATTTCATACACAAATATATGTATATACTAATACTCCCATTTGGCTATCTTACTTCCTTCTTGGAGAGCTCAAGTATGTGTACATCTTAGTGCACCAAATTGCAAAGATTGTTAATTACAGAAATTGTTGTAATCAGTTCAACTTCCTTACTAGCCAGAATCTTGCAGGTAGTCCATATCGTGTCATGTTTGACCTTTCCCCCAATGCAAAAGTAAGACAGGAAATTGGGAGGATATATGTATATATATGTATGAATAAATGTATGTAGGTATGCACAAAATTTATGAATTAGAAGAAGTCAACGAGTTGCATTTGAAATTAAGCAATTTATGGTTTATAGTTGATCCAATTCATAATGTGGTTGAACAATTCCTTGATACTAATTAGTAATGTGGTGTGTAATTAATTCACTTCAACATCCTTATTAGCCAAAGTCTCCCAGATTGTCGATATTGTGTCATGTTTGATATTTTCCCCAATCTAGAAGATGATTATAAGATTCTTCTTTTTTATGTAAACTTGTTAACTTATGCTAAGCTCAATGGAGAGAAAAAAAATTATAGTACAAATATTATCTATGCATTAATTACACACTCCATTTATGCAATACTAATGAGTATCAAAGCATTGTTCAACCACAATATGAACTTTGCTTGATTTTTTTATTCTAATTCCTATACTCCCACTTGTCTCTCTTGCTTCTTCTAAATGCAACCCTTGAGTATAAGATATATGTATCTTACTACACCAAAATGCAAATATTGTCAATTGTAGAAAACTTTGTAATCACTTCAACTTCATTATTAGCCAAAATCTAGCAGGTTGTTCATATTCTTTAGTTTGTTCAACGTCCCCTAGTCATTGGCTGCCCTCTGGTCCATAATATCCCATTGTGGTTTGTGACTTCTCTTTAATACAACTTCTGCAATGTTCTTTCAACTGTAAGATCATCCAACCTAGATCATTTTGATTTGCCCCAAGTCTTGTGATGGTTCTTTTGGAATTCTCTTGAGCCTATTGTCATGGATGTGAAGTGAAAATTAGTTTGCATATTTTGTTTGTTAACAGATTAATAAACACCTTGATTTAGTTGATTTGTATTTGTAGAATGAGGTAGATGTTTCCATGTTGTAGTCTAATCCATTTTGAAAAGAAGTTTGTACGGGCATCTTTTCATCAATGGGATTTTAGGAGAATTAGGGCACACACAATTACATACAATGGTGGAGAGAGAAAATAAATGATAAAAATTTATTATGAATGCTGCAGCAATACATATCTACCCCCATAAACTACCATAGGTCACATACCCCGAGTTGGTTAGGTATTTTAACTAACCCCTAATTACTACAACTAATACTACATTGGCCAGATATAAAGTGACATAAGTATTAGTATCTCTCACTAACAATTTATTGTGTTACCAGGATAACATGGAGTTGGTTTATCAAATTATCCAATCGACATTTTACTCCATTCTTGATTGTTTCTTATGATGAGCACTTAGTCTATTTAAAGAAAATTTATATTTAGGAGTAAGGTTATTGAAGCGTTATGCCACTTTTGCTACAGATCCCTTCATTAACATTGGGAATGTTATGCAATACTTGTGGATTGTATGCTTATTTTGGTGTATTATACAAGTCCTAAAGGCTTTCCTCCAGTGTGCACCATTCCACACTCTACCATTGCTCATTCCCTTTATTAGCTAGCTTAGGTTGCATGCTCACAAACTATGTTAATATAAGGATTTTGTTAGTAAGTTGTACTTTTCTATTATTTAACAGAGTTTTATGTAAAGTTTAGATATCCCACACACAAAAGACAAGCTAAAGTAGGACCATTACCTAATTTTTTGTTATTTAATAGAGTTTTATGTAAAGTTTAGATATCCCACATGCAAAAGACAAGCTAAAGTAGGATCATTACCTATAAAAAGGCTCTTGGGGATTACAATAGGGTTTCTTTTTGGGGAATGTGTAACAAGAGTGCTTGGTAAGAGAGATATTTTGGCAAGCGGCAGAGTCCATACTACCCTTGGATTTGGCCTTGACTTGATGTCCATACCTTTTCATGAGTCCATACTACACTTGGATTTGGGCTTGGGTTGCATCCATATATTCTTATGTAAATTTCATTGTTTGTGATGTAGCTTTTGAATATTCAGGTGATATTACTATTCCCCCTGTTAGTGCTTTAGAACCTATGATCAAATTTGTTGTTGAATAGTGCTGGAATTGCCATCATTTTTATTGAACTTATTGCTGTTAGTGCCGAATTTACTGCTTTTTTTGTTGGTTTTTTCTGCTGCTTATTACTGTTGGTGTCTTACTAGTTTCAAATTCATATTATTTTCCAAGTTTCAAATTTGTGATGTGAGTCTCAGTTTTAAAAAATAGATTTTGTGTATGGCTCATAGCAGTGGTATCAAATATTCTTTTATGCCCTCATAGGAAGAAACAAAAGATGGATTCATTCTTAATAGCAACTCATGGGGAAGATACTGGAAGTGATAAATTACATTATTGGTAGAAGAAGCTGTAAGGGATACCTTGGATGGGATAAAAGACACCATGGAATAGATAAATCAAGTTTTACATACATTGATTGTGGCCATGGACATAGGAGTAGTAGTGAAGGTCAACAAAGACCCAAGATCGGTTAAGGTAAGAGGAGCAACATTATGATAATTGAAACACTTTTGCAGGAACATTAATGGGAGGAGCGTCAATCATGAAAGGCATGGAAATCAAATAATCAAGAGAGAAATCATATCAAATAATGACTGTTTGAGAGAATTCCCATTCCCAAGTTTGATGGTGTTAATGAGACTATATGTGTGCTTTCCCATTTTTTACTTCATCAATACATTAGTCCTCTTTTAGCAGTGTATATAGTTTTTTTCTTGCTATAGTCCATCATAAGTTGTGTAATTGTGATTAAAGTTTGTATGTTGGATTCTTGTTGGCATATGCTGCTTGAGATATTTTTCCTTGACTAGGTAGCTATACTATCTAGAAACTTTATTGGAGCTTTTAGGTGCTTCAACTCTCATTTAGCTTGACACTTATAAACCACCAAATGTGATGGAATGTTAATAAAAATTATCATATCACCAAGGTAGTTGTTAGGGATGACATGATTGTTAGGTGATGGCCTTGCTTGTGATTCAAAGGGTTTGGATAGCGAAGTTGTCACATTTATTTTGAATAATCCTATGGTGGATTATTGGAAAATCCCATTTAAAAACCTACACCAATAAGGCTATACATTTGATTGGGGAAAAACTAACGAAAAATGAATGGGATAAAGTTGTTCAGTTGAAAATAACTATTTGGGTGAATTTTGAGTTTACTTTTTATAAATACTTAGAGTCTTATATCCAAGAAGATTATTTCTTATCCCTAAACAATATAAAGTAATAAGACATGGCGGTCCACTACGTGAAAGTGTTCCTCTAAGCTAGCATGCTTGTAGTAATTTTTTTTCCTTTGTATGCAGTTGTCATGTATATTGATGTGTTGAAAGAGCCTGTCCATATAAGTTGTTCCCTCTTGAACAACAAAGAGTGGTCCTAAGGAAACTTAAAAACTCAACACCCTTGTTATTGCTAGTTTTGGACAATCCAAGAGTAGAATGAAAGACCTTGTAGTGATTGTTTTTTATGGACAAAGGGGTATGTTTTAATACCTTGAGTTTGACCCTTGAGAACTGGTGTGATGAACTTGAGTTTCCTTTGGACCAACTCATCACACATTTCAACATCGTTTTAATTTTTTTTTTTTTGATGACCATCACTATAGCGACGAACCACCCTTTACACAAATTTTTATAGCCGTCACTATAGAGATGTGGTTCTGTCGCTATAGCGATGAACCTTCCTTTCATGTTCCAATGAAGCACCATCGCTAATTGGTTGAAACACGAAAGGAAGGTTCATCACTCTAGTGACAACATGTTGGACCTTCATAGCTAAATAATCGTCGCAATAGCGACGCTGCTTTGTCACAAAAGAGACCATCCCGTTGTCACAATAGCGATGAAACTTCATTGAAATAGAAACCATTTATTCATCGCAATAGCGACGAAAATCCATCGCAGTAGAAGCCATCCATTCGTCTCAATAGTGACACAAGCCATTTGTCGCAATTGCAGCGAAGTGTGGAAAGTGTTTATATAGCAACGAAATCTTTTCCACAAAAACAAGGGGTCATGTTCGTCACGATAGCAATGCACAAATGTTGCAATAGCAACAATTTTTCATGGGAAAAATTTCCACATGTACTAGTGTAGAACCCCTGGTTTAATACCTTGAGTTTGACCCTTGAGAACTGGTGTGATGAACTTGAGTTTCCTTTGGACCAACTCATCACACATTTCAACATCATTTAATTTTTTTTTTTGATAACCGTCACTATAGCGACGAACCACCCTTTACACAAATTTTTATAGCCGTCACTATAGAGACGTGGTTCCGTCGCTATAGCGACGAACCTTCCTTTCATGTTCCAATGAAGCACCATCGCTAATTGGTCGAAACATGAAAGGAAGGTTCATCACTATAGCGACAACATGTTGGACCTTCATAGCTAAATAATTGTCGCAATAGTGACGCTACTTCGTCACAAAAGATACCATCCCGTTTTCACAATAGCGACGAAACTTCATCGGAATAGAAACCATTTATTCGTCGCAATAGCGACAAAAATCCATCGCAGTAGAAGCCATCCATTCGTCTCAATAGCGACATGAGCCATTTGTCGCAGTTACAATGAAGTGTGGAAAGTGTTTATATAGCAACAAAATCTTTTCCACAAAAAGAAGGGGTCATGTTCATCGCGATAGCAACGCACAAATGTTGCAATAGCAACACTTTTTCATGGGAAAAATGTCCACATGTACTAGTGTACAACCCCTGGTTTCCTGAGTCATGTACCATGACTTATCATATCTATGTGCAACTTAGTGGTTTATCAGCTGCATTATTTAACGAAGCCATGTAACACTACATATATTATCTAAGATATTTGAAACTAAGTGGGTTTAGCTATTGCATGGATTACTTGATCCATGTACCACTACATACCTAGACTAAACCATTTATCACTGTATGTATAATTGGTGTTCGATTCATGTATCACTGCATGGTTTATCTCACATGACTAACTAGTGGGGAATTGATCTATTGCTTCCTGTGGAGACACATCAATACTCCCTATTTAACTAGAGGAGTATTTATGTACATACACCAAGCTTGTCTTGGAAGTACTCAACTTTTCTTTGGACAAAGGATTAGTAAGTATGTTGGCAATTCTACTGATCTATGGATATGTACTGGAGTTGTACTTCTCCTTTATGCACCATGTCTCGGATATAAATGAATAGGAATCCCTTGCAGCTTTACTATTTTATAATATACTCTATATGGAGCAACATCTCTGATGTGATATTCTCGTTCACTGCACTAGTCTGAATCCATATATCCTTGAAATTTTATTTCACTATTTGAGAAATATTTGAGTCCACATCCACTCATACCTTGTAGATACCATGACACATGCTTTGTTGTACATGTATATGTATTGATTGCAAAGAATATATCCAGCCTGGTTCTAACCAGGTACATTTCAATTGTCTTTGTTATCCCATAAATATTGAATAAGAATGAGATTCATCTTCATATGTGTGACCATGGATTTACAATCCATTGTCCTAAATATCTTCAGGAAATCTATTGTATATTTTCCTTAACTGAGAAAAATATTATCTGTTTTTTCCACACTTCTAGTCATGACAAGATTCTTGAATACTATACTCTTCTTCCTTCTGAATATGAGCATCATGTAGGTCTTCAAATAGAAGGAGGTCCATTAATCAGTTCCACTAGTTCTTCATGAGCTAGCAAATCTAGCTTCTCCCTCTCAACATTGGATGGGAGAACCATAATCTGGGTCCTTGATCTTTGTCCTCTTTACATGAATGTATATAGGACTGACCAAATGTCTTCAGGATTCTTCTCTTCTAGAATAGTATTAGGTAATCTATTATGGATACATATATTGCTAAAGGAATCTTCCCATAAAAACATAGGAACCTATCGATTTGATCCTAGAAGCTTCTTTCTTTAGAGCATCCCGTTCTATTTCAAGATCTACCATCAGAATCATTCCACATTCAATATTTGTATTTCTTTACTTGTAGATCAAGGAATATGGTTTTTCCCTACAAGAAAAATTTATTCTAATAGTTAGAAACATTGCATAACCATGAAATTCATTCACATGAATACTTCATTGTACTCACAATGGTTCACACAGTTATGTAAATTTAATCAATGTTTCATCATAACCCCATTCATATATCATGTAATGTTATGAAACCCTATATTCTTCTTTAATTAATCATAACATGTACTTCATTATTTTTACTATTTTCCAATAAAAGAAAGATTATATGCTCATCATGTTAAACCATAACATAATTCTTGATTCTAGGAATATAGATCTTTATATATCTGTAACGAAACACATTCACAACCCTTTATATCTGATTTATAAAAGTATATCATAATCAACATACAAATAATTATCTTTTATTATTTTGTGTGGGCTCCCTCTTGATATCTGCATCCTTGCGGACATTATTGGAATCCCTTATCAATCTTCTTTCATCACTACAACTTTAACTCTACAATTTTAATCTCATGAAATAGGTATCGAATCTCTGCATGAGAAATTAGGGTCCCATGCAAACTGAAACAAATTCTTTTATGCACTAAATGTTGGCAAATGTGGGTTATAGTTGTCATTGATGTCAAAGGTGTTCATGAATGACAAAGGAATAACCAATGGATATGATGGCAGGACAAAGGAATAACTAGTGAAAGACATGAGGAATATGGCATAGTTGAGGAATATGGCATAGTTAAGGAATATGGCATAGTTGAGGAAAATGGAATAGTTGAGGATGTGGCATGACACATATGATGACAAGGAATATGATGGCATAGTTGAGGATGTGGCATGACACATATGATGACATGTAATATGATGGTGTAAAGTTGCTTATGAAGTACAAAGGATAAGCAAAATATACCATGGTAGAGTTAACACAACATAAGTCAAAGTAAAGACGAAATGGGACGATGATGAGGTGGCATAGACAAAGGTAGTGATGACATGGCACAATGATGAGGTGGCATAGTTATCTGCACAAGATTCGATAAACAAGGATCAGTTTTTATGTAATCCGCAAAGACAGAATGCAGATCCACATTAGTTCTAGAATGGACGGTCAGGGAGCAACACGCACTAGATATGACGGTGAAGATCAAGTTTGCATAAATTAGGCAGGAAGGATAAAGATTTTGAAAAAGATCAATATCAAATGATGGGCATTGATCCCACACAAGATCCGATGGTTAGTAAGCATCCCGCAAAAGATAGGAGGAAAATCCAGGGTTCCGCAAAATATCAAGATCGAATGGTGGGCATTGATCCCGCACAAGGGTTAGTAAGTATCCTGCAAAAGATAGGGGGAAAAGCCAAGGTTCTGCAAAAGATTAAGATCAGATGGTCAGGGATAAATCTATGAGGAAATCAATGGTCCAGTAAAATGTGGAAACAAAATTGTGGAAGTCCAAAATAGGAAAATGTGATTTCGCATCCCGCATCCCGCAATATGCAAGATCAACAGTCAGGAAAGACTTTGTAAAATATCGATGGTGCAGAAGAAGAATTATGGAAAGGAGCTTGCGGAAAGCTGAAACATCACGTTTTTGCATCTTGCATCTTGCATCCCACATGCTGCAATATGGAAAGACCGGACGGTTGAAATTAGTTCCACTAAACAAGATCGATGGTGCATAAATAAAATTATGGAAAGAAGTTTACAGAAAGGAAAAAGAGGACAGTCGAAATCCCGCATCCTGCAATGTGGAAAGATCAGATGGTTGAAATTAGTTCTGCTAAAATAGATCGATGATGTGGAAGGAGAATTGTGGAAAGAAGTTTGTGGAAAGGCAAAAGCAGACAGTGGACATCTTGCATCCCACAATCTGGAGATCGATGGTCACGGGAGAAACCGTAGGAGATCAATGGTGCAGAATTGGTGTTGCGGAAATACGATTGCGGAAAGCATAAAGTCAAAGTTTTGAAGAGTTGGGTTACACATCTTGCAATTCGCAAAATAGAAGATCAACGGCTAGGAAAATGTCTGACGAAGATCAACGGTGGGGAATTGTTGATGAGGAAATCATAGTGTGGAAATATGAATTCGAGGAGGAATTCTATGGGCTAGATCGACAGACCGGAGAGATTCAAAATTAGATCAAATGAAATGGATTAATTATAGAGAAGGAGATTGCGGAAGCATAAAAAAATGTTAAGCTGAGCTCCGAAAATGAATTCTAAGGTGTGTCCATAAATGGTAAAGAAGAATGTCCAACATGAAATTCATAGATGGAAGGTGAAGACCATGCTATGTGAGAGAAACATGTACAGATGATTCTGCGATGAAGATATATCGTAGAGAGTTTGCAGAGGAAGAAAAGAAGCCCACAAGTGTGAGAAAAAGAGAAGCCCGAAGTTTTGAAGATAGAGTATTCCCACTGATGGAGGAGAGGAAGTCCACAGGAATTGGTTTGACGAATCCTATGATCAGAGAAGAAGGGAGCTCGTAGATCAGAAGTAATCAAGAAGCTTTTAATTAATTATTTAATAAAAAACCATAATTCATAGATTGTTGAAAAGGTGTGACAATCAGATTTGAAAGGGCATGATTGCGAAAGGGTATGTTTCTTGAATAAAGAGATGCGTCCATAGGAAACATGAAGATACTTATACGCAGAAGTATGAATGAGAGAAGGGTCTGTGTCATTGAGATCGATGTAGACATATCATAAGAGAGATACCAGTGGGTGTGACAGAGAATGGAGAGAGAAAGAAATATAACATATTACAGAAAACATATTAGGGTGGTAGGGTGGAGCTAGGGTAGGCAACAGGCCTGCAGGGGCTTTTTTCCTCCTTCCAGCAGAAGCTGGTAAATAGGGTGTAGGATGATCCTATAAGTCATAGCTGAAAAAGTAGGGTGTCATAGCATCCTTTTAGTAGCAGATGATAAACCATGGGTCATATCCTCCTTCCAATTGGCATTGGTAAATAGGGTGTTGTAGCATCCTTTTAGTCGTAGCTAATAAACTAGGGGGTCGTATCTTCCTTCCAATTGGCATTGGTAAATAGGGTGTCATAGCATCCTTTCACTCGTAGCTGATAAACCAAGGGGTCATATCCTCCTTCTAATTGGTATTGGTAAACAAAGTGTTGTAGCATCCTTTCAGTAGCAACTAATAAACCAGGGGGTCATAGCCTCCTTCTAGTGGTAGCTGGTAAATAGGGTGTCGTAGCATCTTTTCAATAGTAGCTGATAAACTAGGGGGTCGTATCCTCCTTCCAGTAGTTGCTGGTAAATAGGGTGTAATACCATCCTTGTCTGTAGAAACAGACAAAACTATTTGTAAATAACAATTTTGTAGTAATATGACGTATTGGTGGTTTACCCTATTGGGATTCCATGTTAAAATTGTGTTTTGTGTATTCTTGTTGTTATGTGTTTCTAATGATAGATTTAAAAGTGGTTAAAATAGTAAAAATTTAACAATACTAATTCACCCCCGCTCTCAGTATTGACCAATAAACCAACAATTGGTATTAGAGCGGGTTCCTTCACTATAGTTTAACCACTAGAAGGAAGATCCCATTAAAACCACTATGGATCAACAATAAGAGATTTACATAGTAAATGGATCTCCAATACTTGGAAAAGAAGAATAGATATTTTGGAGTATAAGAATGAAAATTTATCTGATGGCATTGGGACATGATGTATGGAATTCAGTGATCACTAATTACTTCCCACCAAAGAGGATACAAACTCCAGATCAAAAGAAATCCAAGAAAATTAACTCAATGGAAATGGCATCAATCCTTGATGGATTACCTGATGATGCCAAAGAGAAGATAGGTTTTATCCTCTTTGGTGGGAAGTAATTAGTGATCACTGAATTCCATACATCATGTCCCAATGCCATTGGATAAATTTTCATTCTTATACTCCAAAATATGTATTTTTCTTTTCCTCTACTCAGTTGAGCAAAGAGAGGAAGGAAGACTTGCTATTCTTGAGGATGTTAGTGAAGATGAAAATATAAGTGAAGATGAAGAAAATTTATTTACAGGGACAACAAACTCAGATGAGGAATCTGAAGTGGATAAAAAATCCCAATACATGGTTGCTGTAGATGAAATTGAAAAATGTAAGAAAAAGAACAAAGTCTTGAAAGAAAAATTGTCAAAATATCAAGAAGAGAAGAAGTCAAAAGAAGAGGAAGTCAAAACCCTCCAAGAAGTGCTACGCAATTCAAGACAACAAGTGTTGGCTAGTATGGAAGAGGTCAAGAGCTTAAAACAAGAATTTGTTGAATTCAAGGAAGAGTAAAGAAGCTAAAAGATCAGCTAACTGTTAGTGAGAAGTTCAAGGAAAGTACTGAAGCTCTTAATAAAGTCCTCAACTTAAAAATATCCCCCAAGGAATAAAATAGGTCTTGGATATAATCATAAAGGATCAAGCTCCATCATTTATGAAAATATTGAAAATGTTAAATGTCAACATGATGCCTCCAAAGATACACCTAGGAAACAAAAGAATCACAAGGAAATGAAGTCCAGTTATCATAATTCTGCTCATCCTCCCAAGATGAAATTTTTTTGAATACATGCAAAAGAAAAGAGTCATTACAAGTAGAAAAACCAGAGATTCTCCAAACATACATTCTATGGATATTTCCATTGTTGTCACAAGTTTGGTCACAAGAGGCTGATGATTGTAGAATCAAGGAAGAAGATGAAGGACTGATAAGGAAAGAAGACACCAACATCACTAATGGAAAAAGACTTATTTGTTTCATGTGTCATAGTATTGGACACTTTGCAAAACATTGTAAGAATAGTACATGCAGATCTTTCCAGGAAACTCAGAAAAAGGTATGGAAGATGAAAACCAAGGAACAAAGAAATAAAAAACCAGTGAGCAAAGTACCTCTTGGAAAAATATGGAGAAAAAATGAAGACTCCAAATATATAGAAGAAATAAATATTTCAAACATCAATGAGGTCTCCAAAGATGACGATGAACATAATTATGCCACAAATAAAAAGGGTATCCATTATAAGGAAATACAAGATGGAGATGTAAAAGGATACACCAATAAAGATGAAGGTGTTGAAGAAGGATGTAGTGATGACTGTGGGATCCTTTTCTAAAAAGGTCTCTCGTGATTTAAATAAAACCCTGAAAATAACATTAGAAGGGATCTTATACTTGGGGGGAGTTAAAGTCAGACAATTCCAATTGGTATCTAAGAAAACAGAAACTCAATTGGTGCCTAATGTTGAAGTATATTGAAAGCTATCTTCTTCAAAGATGATGGGTGATCAAGGATGGTGTATGGATGACATAAGAGAAAGTATGAAGTAACGCGAGAACAAAAAAATGTGAGAGTCATGAAGACCATGATGTCTGCAATCAAATAGAAGATAAATATGATTATGTTCACTTAGTATTTGAGGTCATGACACATAAATTGTTGACAGGAGAAAAATCAAGTCTAAAGATAAAAATTCAGTATATTGTTAAGGTAGCAAGATGAGTTTAGCATTGACAAAGGAAAAAGGTTGAGGTTATGAGTTTTTATGTCCGAGATAGTGAGACCAGAGAGACTATGTAAGAAACTGAAGTAATCTCTGTGTTGAGGATATGAAGTTGTGGGTCTCTGGATAGCTGATTCTAAAATCCAAAAGAATCAAGCAATATATGCTAGGTTTTTATATGAAGATCTAAATGCACAGGTTTAAGGAATTTTGGTAAAAGCGGAAGCCAGTTAAACTTACAGGCATAATAGACCATTAGATATAGCAGTAAGAATAGTTTTTTCCTTATAAAAAAAACAAAAAAACATGTATCCTAGACAAAAAATGGAAGAGTGTGGAAAAATGCTGAGTGTAAACTCTATCACAAATATGTTGACAAAGTAGAGGGAGTACAGTGACAAGGAGAGTCCATGGATCTATCAGTTATGCTATCATCCAAGAACCTATTGTAGGAGAGGGAGTGTTAAGATAAATGGTAATACATTGATTAGATAGCACATTTCAGTTAACAAAGGGGAGATATGATGATAGGGGGAGTTCTCAGAAAGTAGAAATACAAGAAATCCTATATCAAAATAAGTACAACACTGGAATAACAGGTTATCCTTTGTCATTGTTATCAAAGGGGGAGAATGTTTAGAGGTTGCCATTGATTCCAAATGGGGAGATTGTTGGAAAATTTGGGTTATAGTTGTCATTGATGTCAAAGGTGTTCACGAATGACAAAGGAATAACCAGTGGATATGATGGAAGGACAAAGGAATAACTAGTGTAAGACATGAGCAATATGGCATAGTTGAGGAATATGGCATAGTTGAGGAATATGGCATAGTTGAGGATGTGGCATGACATATATGATGACAAGGAATATAATGGCATAGTTGAGGATGTGGCATGAAACATATGATGACATGGAATATGATGGTGTCCTAATGATGATGAAAGACTAAGGTAGTGATGGAAAAGTTACTTATGAAGTACAAAGGATAAGCAAAAGATACCATGGAAGAGTTAATGCAGAATTAACGCAACATAAGTCAAAGTAAAGATGAAATGACATGATGATGAGGTGGCATAGTTATTTGCATAAGATTTGATAAATGAGGCTCAATTTTTGTGTAATCCACAAAGACAGATTGCATATTCACATTAGTTATATAATGGACGATCAGGGAGCGACCTGCACTAGATCTGACGATGAAGATCAAGTTTACATAAATTAGGCGGGAAGGATAAATATTCCAAAAAAGATCAATATTGGACGATGGGAATTGATCCTGTACAAGATTCGACAGTTAGCAAGCATCTCGCAAAACATAGGCAGAAAATCCAAGGTTCCGCAAAAGATCAAGATCAAATGGTGGGCATTCATCCCACAGAAGATCCTATGGTTAGTAAGCATCCTGCAAATGATAGGCGAAAAAGCCAAGGTTCCACAAAAGATCAAGATCAGATGGTTAGGGATAAATCCACAAGGCAATCAACGATCTAGGAAAATGCGGAAACAAAATTGCGGAGGGATATTGCGGAAGTCCAAACTAAGGAAATGTGATTTTGCATCCTGCATCCCACAATTCACAAGATCAACGACCAAGAAATATTCCACAAAATATCAGCGGTGCGGAAGAAGAAATGCGGGAAGGAGCTTGCAGAAAGCCAAAACGTTACGTTTCTGCATCTTGCATCCCGCAATCTATAAAGATCGGATGGCTGAAATTAGTTCCGCTAAAAGAGATCGACGGTGCAGAAATAAAATTGTGGAAAGGAAAAATCAGATAGTTGACATCCCACATCCCGCATCCCATAATCTGGAAAGATCGGATGAGTGGAATTAGTTTTGCTAAAAGAGATCAAGGGTTTGGAAGGATAATTACGGAAAGGAAAAAGTAGATAGTCGATATCCCGCATCCCGTATCCCACAATATGGAGATCGATGGTCATAGGAGAACCCACAGGAGATCAATGGTGTGGAATTGATGTTGCGGAAAGACGATTGCAAAAAGCAAAAATTTAATGTTTTAAAGAGTTGGGTTCCCACATCCCGCAATTTGCAAAATAGAAGATCAACGGCTAGGAAAACGTCCGACGAAGATCAACGGTGGGGAATTGTTGATGACCAAATCATAGTGCAGAAATATGATTTTGAGGAGGAAATCTATGTGCTAGATCAACGGATCAGAGAGATTCAAAATTAGATCAAACGACCTGGATTAATTCTGGAAAAGGAGATTGCAGAAGCATCCGAAAATGTTAAGCTGAGCTGCGGAAATGAATTCTGAGGTGCGTCCATAAATGGTAAAGAATAATGTCCTACATGAAACTCCTAGATGGAAGGTGAAGACCATGCTATATGAGAGAAACATGTACAGATGAGCCTGTGATGAAGATAGCTCATAGAGAGTTTGCAGAGGAAGAACAGAAGCCCACAGGTGTGAGAAAAAGAGAAGCCCGAAGGTCTGAAGATAGAGTATTCCTGCTGATGGAGGAGAGGAAGTACAAATAGGGTGTCGTAGAATCCTTTCAGTCATAGCCTCCTTCCAATTGGTACTGGTAAAGATGGTGTTGTAGAATCCTTTCAGTAGCAACTGAAAAACTAGGGGGTCGTAGCCTCCTTCCAGTGGTAGCTGGTAAATAGGGTGTCATAGCATCCTTTCAGTAGTAGCTGATAAACCAGGGAGTCGTAGCCTCCTTCCAGTAGTTGCTGGTAAATAGGGTGTAATACCATCCTTGTCTATAGCAATAGGAAAAACTATTTGTAAATAACAATTTTGCAGTAATATGATGTATTGGTGGTTTACCCTATTGGGTTTCCACGTTAAAATTGTGTTCTGTGTATTCTTGTTGTTATGTGTTTCTAATGATAGATTTAAAAGTGGTTAAAATAGGAAAATGTTAACAATATTGATTCACCCCTCCCCTCTCAGTATTGACCAATAAACCAACACTAAAGGAAATAATTCTTTTGATGGTCATCATATTCTTCCTCGGATGATTTATTCTTAGTAGTTTCAACTATAGAAGCATGAAACCGATATTTACCCTTTTCCTTTGCTTTGCACTCCCTTGTATAATGGCCATTTATTTGGAAGTAGTAGCATTGAACCTTCAAATCATCAAATTATTTATTGAACTTCTTCTTATTTCAATGATATAACTTCTTTGGAGTGAAATGTTTCCTCCCTTTCTTCATTCTTTCCATGAGGGAAATATTTTCTTCCTTGGTGCCCACTGACTTGATTTGGATTCACCCCTCTTATTGGAGGTAGTAGTTCCACAACCTATCAAAATTAGGTTTCTCCTCTTGTCCATTTACCACAACCAAGAATGCATCTCATGAGGATGGGAGACCATCAATAGAGGTTTGAAGAAGATCATCTTCATCCGTCACTACTCTAATACTTGCAAGCTAATATCTTACTTGAGAGATCTTACTTAAGAATGATGACACAATATCATCCTTCTCCATATTTAGGTTCCAAATCTTATTCTTTAATGCTCTCTTTTGACTCAGGTACTTCTTCACATATAGGTTTTGTTAGCACCCAGAATCACACCCAAGGTTGTGGGAAGGTAGACCCTGAGGTAAAAATAGAAACACTTTAGGAAAGGGAGCTGGCTTCTCGAATTCCAGAGAGGGATCTCTCAGAGGTGTATAAAAAGGCGAGACATAGTGGCACAAAATGGGTATCAAATATTTGGTGGTTGGAAACAAAATGAAAATATATCGGGATATGGAGTCAAAAGTCTCAAGGAAATAGAGTAGTTTGCATAGGAAAACAATTACAAGAGCGAGATAATGCTTTGATCATGATTTCTATGTTTGGGGTCTGGTGGGATAAGAAGAAAGATGACAGTATGCTAACGTGGAGCACCGCAGCGATGAATTCCACGCCAGTTTTGGAAGAAATAATTTGGTGGATATCAAAGACAATGGAAGGAGCATAGGAGTATGAATTCCTAACCATTATACACTATGTCTATGACATGAAGAACACATAACGTAGAGAAGCACTGGAAATAACATGCACATGAGGAAAAGAAATGTACAGACTGTGATTTAGAAACACACAAGAATTATTGTAATGCATTTGACCGGCATTCAACTCTATATATTAGTTCCAAAATATCATAAACACGATAGTATTTACAGATTCAAGATCAACCAACCCTTTTTCCCTTTGCGGGAGTGTTTTTATAGCACTTCAGGAACTCGGGATTAATCCTAAAAAAGGGCAAGAAATAGGTTAAAAATCATGATAAAAATTCTAACTAACTAGAACATGGAGTCTCTGCCATGATTCACATGCATCAAACAAATAATATGGAGCAAATATGCATGCTTGGTCCGAACAGCAGTGCGACGCCTCTGGTTTTGAATTCGCCGGATTTGAAAGTGATGTCTCGAGACATTTTTTGGGTGGCTCGTTGCCAACTGGGCCCAAACCATTTACCTATCTATTGAGTCCACAATGTGTCTTCCTCCTTTCAATTTGTGTCCATTCCATGCTCAAAGGAACCTTTCTGCATGGGCTCAAGGCTGGTGAGGAAGTTTGTGTCCCTTATGTGCTCAACCTTCCTTATAGCTCCCCCTTCTCTGGGTAACACTGTTATACAAGGGGGTTTAAGGAAGGACCACATTGCTTCTGGCAGTAAAAAGCCTATGGAATTGCTTGTCATTCTTGTACTCTTTACCTCCCATGGGGAGGGTTCTCCTGCAGGAAATATGGCGGGGTGTGTCTTCGACCTCCTCACCACCTCATAAAAATTTGGGAACTGGAATTCACAGAGACGGTGATGAAGACTTTGGAACCCCACCCCTTCAGTATGAGCATTCACTCCTACGGGTAGCCACTAAAAATGGTCATCACGTATCGAGTATTTGGAGGCAGCGACCACATCTGGGGGTTTTAGGGGAACACCCATGGGACATGAAAACCCAGGTACAATGCCCATGGGGGTATGGTCCTCTATTAAGACAATAATTCCTTCACTAGACTCAGCATATCCATATAATACGATGAACGTCCCTGTCACGACCTTGCTGACGCTGGAAGGATCCTCTAATACAATGAACGTCTCTTCCCCGATGGTTGACACATCCTTGGTGAAATGATCATGGGATCGCAGGAATGCAAAGATACATTTTCCAAACAAAAACACACTCTGACAGAAAATATTTTCAAACCAAACAACCATCACAGATCTCCTCTATAACTCTCAGAACTTTCAGTAGAATGGTACTTTAAGTTTTCTCTTCCAGACTCACTTAATCTCTATTTTTCGGTGGCTCTGAAGTGTAGTGTTTATATAGAGCTGGAGAACTGGAAACGATGATGACCCATCAACATACTTGCAAACTTCACCATCGATTATGATGATGACAACAAGAGCGAGTGTGTGATCCTGGGATCCCTTCTTCTCGCTGGAGATCTAGTCATGTCGCCTTATCTATTGCAACATCCCATTATTGGCTGCGAAAAATACCTTTGGAATTATCCCACATTGTAAACCATCTAGCTCAAGGCATAGGGACTTGACGTTCTTCACCCTTTCGTTCCTATTGATGACTGTATCAGAATAGTTCCCCTTCGCCGTGTCTTCTCGCTACGTGTAAGAGCCTTACCTGCCTTCTGCAAATTGACCTTTCAGGAGATTGTACAGATTTTGGCATGCTTGATATCATGCTCTTTGGGTTCAGGAGGATTGTATATGTCATGGAGCTAAATCTTCCATCGCAAGCATGCTCTGACTGTGCTGGTGCATCTGATTTTCCCATTGCTTTGGCCTTTCGCACATCTACCTCGAGATTTCGTACTGACAGGTTCTTATCAAAAAAAGTGGACTATACACAGAGTCATACATTTCACCTCTGAAATCCCTTGTCTACGACATTCGACTATTGCCATAATTTTGGACCCTTAGATCTAAAGTCCCTTTCGATCTCAACTGCACATGTGTACTGAAGTTTCGACTTTCGCTAATCTACGAGATGATCTGCCCTGTGCTTGTTTCATCAGCAGAGGAAATTTCCACCCTAGATATTTATTCGGTGAGATCCACACTATCAAATGTCATTGGTTTTTAACTCATTTCACTGATTGAGAGGCCAAAAATTCAGTGAACATTTCAATTTGGAAAAATTAGTCTCATCCATATATCTACCTTCCATTAATCGTGGCTGTCGAAACTCGTGGTGGATTTAACCACCATTTCGAGAGGATGGAGAGGAAATTTTGATCGCGCTTCTGGCTTTAGCGAAAAGCATTTCGACCGTCGATTTGGATTGTCCTTTGATCATCACCGTAGACACGCTATCTCTTTTAAAAAATTTCTTGGCCACCCTGTGACTAGAAAATTTTATGTGTTTTTGGATGTGATCGCTCTGTCCTACCTTCCCGCCATCCCCCGCTGTGTGAAAAGAAATGATAACAGGTTTGTCAGTGTATCAAAAAATTACTTTGTTGTGTTCAATGGAGTGGCCACATACATCAAATTATCCTTGACTAAATCATAGATGATTCGTTTGTGCTTTTCTTTATTATTATTGAATTTCACACACCCTGCATTGGTTGTAGGCTCCTATACCACAATGGATACATAGCTATCCAAGTCATGTTCCTCTAGGATATTCAACACTCTTTCCTTCAAATTATTGAAGTTTGAAGTGCCTTCAATATGGTATTTCGGTCGAAAAAAGATCAATGCCATGACTCTCAAAATGTTTTCTCAACTCCTTAGTATCTATGTAGGGTTCTAGTTTTCTTGCAGAAATCAGCTCCCTCACGTCTTGAGCTTTGATACCATGTTGATTTTTGAGAAAATATGAAAATATTTGAATTTTAACACTTTAATTGAAAAATTACTAAACATTGGAATCAAGAGAACATTCAATCACATAGATCATTCATCCACAACACAAGATGTACCCTAGTAAAACCATGAAAATAATGAGGATGAAAAACCCAACAGTTCCATAGAGTATAATAGATAAATTGCATAAAATGGATTTTACACAAAAGAAGATTGTCTTCGACACCCAAGGTGCTAGATAATATAGAACACTGATGCAATAGAAAGTATAGATCAACTGTTTGAAATTTCCATGTGCCCAACACATTAAATAACAAGCCAAAAACTCATCCATGCAAACTAAAACGAATGGTTGCATGCAAATTTGTGTAGATATGCACTAGAACTGTGAATTGCCTTCATGGATTATTTATTCAGTACATTGAAAACATTATGACGCATAACATAGGCACCATGCCTTCCATCTTTGACATTAACTAATGTTTAACTGACCTTTAGGATGATAATTTAAGTGTCATAGTGCTTTAACTAAGATGATAATTAGCTAGATCTTATGATAAAACACTCATAAAAAAACTCACAGTGATCACTCTAGAGTAAATCAATTAGCATGATTTAGTTAATACTAGTTAACTAAAGTATTTATACTTTAGTTAAACTAAAATATGACACTTAAGTTAATCAAAAGAGGACACTTCAGTTAATAAAGTGTTTGCGTGTCGACACTTGAGTTAAAGCACTATGACACTTAAATGATCATCCTAGCTAAGATGATAAAATTAGCTAGACCTTTGAAATGTTTAAAATTTTCCTCAACCCAGTGATAAACTCCCCAAATTCTCATATTTGTCCAAAAACACCTCCAGGATTGAAAACAACTCCTGAGAAATCCAAGAGTAGAGAGCATCCATAATAGTGTAACGATCCAAGGAAATAATCTAATTCCCACCATACAACAATAACATCAATCTTGGAAATAGAGATGTCCGAGATAATTCAGTAATACAACCCAATTCATCACCTTCCCACTAACTAGTATTTGTACCTTCTCCAACCCAGAGAATAGAAGTAATTCTACAAATTAAAAAACTATCACAATGCTTCCAAGATGGATTATAATTAAGAGTGAAAAAATACAAATACTAGGATTACTTACCTCAATCTATTCCTATGACGATTGCTTGTTGTATCCTAAAAAAAGGCTTATCCTTAATTACAATATCTTTTAACTCCTCGAAGCTATCCTCTCATATTTTTTAGAGCTATCCTAAAGTAGCCATAATATGAACATTAATAGAAAAGATTCACTATATCGATTTTCTTGCTAAACTCAATGCTTGATTTCGCATGTTATAGAATCACTGGCATGTGATTTCTTGACACGTCCCCTCCCCTCTCAGCGTCAGGGAGGACACGACTACACTACTTTGATACCACTCTGTCACGTCCCCTCCCCTCTTGCTGTCGGGGAGGACGCAACTACAGTGCTCTGATACCACTTGGTCACGTACCCACTCTACTCTGATCAAAATGAATTTATAAAAAAGACATTTTCTTTCATTCAAGTCACGGGATACGTATCCTTCTAAATCATTCATTATTAATCTTAATTGATTATGTACAGTCATTTCCATAGCTAACAGATCCTTTCTGCAACTAGAAAATACCTTTCTGCACTTAACATGACCTTTCCGTAGTGCGGATTCCAGAATTCGAAATCCCCTATTACAATATATTTTCCATTCTTACTTTCATACTTTTGCATTCTGCCTTCCACACTCTGCAGGGCAGAATTCGAGTTGTGGAAATCCCATATTCTTTATTTTTGTCTTTTTCACCTTCCTCCTTCCGCATTCCACAGGGCGGGTTCCAAGTTGCGGAAAACCACATTTTACCTTATATTTTTCGTTTCTTTTTCCATGTTTCACCTTCCGCAGTGTGGATTCTGGGGTGCGTAAAAACCACATTTTACCTTATACTTTCTATTTCTCTTTCCACCTCCCATCTTCCACCTTCCGTGGGTGGACTCCGAGGTGGGGAAACCCTTAAGATAGCTGCATTTTTGACACTCTAAGTGGACATATAGCCCCATGAACGTAAGAAAAATGCATTGGAAATAAAAGGCATATGCAGACGTATATAAGGAAGGAAAATATAATGGAAGTAATCTCTACTTGAACCTCTAATAAGCATTGAATACATTCATGACAATTCTTAAACAAATACATTGCAGAATTAATACAAGAGAATACTTATCTTGGAAATGAGCTCCACCAAGCAACTAGCTATGTTGCTGCAACGTTCCACCTAACCATAGGCTAGTTGTGCTCATCAATCTCTCAGCACAATTTCCCCCCTCGAGCTGGGCATGATTTCTACAAGGAAATAGAAAACAACAGACTCACACATAGCCAGAATCACACCAAGGTTCAGACATGCCAATCTACAATTGGGTTTATCAGGTTGCTAAGGCATTGGAATCACATATAGCCAAACACACCAAGGTCCATACAAGCCAATCTACAATTGAGTTTATCACGCTTCTACAATAGTGGAAAGGAAGAAATGCTAAGCTAGTGAGCTCAACCACAGAGATATGGAAAAATGCAGAAGATCTATCTAGCTTGTCATTCCACAATACCTACACACCCAGCACAAGGAGTTATTCCCTTCACTGCTACACAGTCCCTCAGGCCATACCTTCCCTTCCAGTGTTCTCTTGGGTGTGCATAGAATATTAGCCATCCCCTCTTGATCTTTTTGTGAGGTTCCTCTCTTCACTAGATTTATTAAGCCAATTCTGGGCCTCTTCCACTCCCGAGTCTTACTCATAGTTCAAACCAAAACAAGGATACACATAAAAACAAAACACAATGCTGGGTATGCAGAAAACATTTATGCTCTTTAGGAAGCAGAAGGGAAGAATCGCTAATCTAGTGAGCTCAACCACAGAGTTATGGATACCTCTACAAGAGCTATCCTTAATTGGTCTCAACAATACCTACACACCCAACAAAAGGAAGCATTCCCTTCTTTGCTACACAGTCCCGCAGGCCATACCTTCCCTTCCAGTGTTCTTCTGGGTGTGCATAGAAGAGTAGCCAACCCCTCTTGATATTTTTGAGGATTCCTCTCTTCACTATGTTTTTCAAGCCAATCCTGGTCCTTTCCCACTCCTAATTCTTTTCTTACATGGTGCAATACAAAATGGATTTCTCAGCCATGGAAGGATGAAGGAATAAACAAAAAAGCATGAAGTGAACTCTCTCTGCTAGCTCTTGCTGCGTGAGGAGAATGAAAATTGTTTTGGGTGAATAATGATAATGAACTTAGAAACACATTTTCTGGGTGTTTACTTCCCCCCCAAGCAAGAATACGGTTTCCTAGACTTCATAGATTTCCCATACACGAAATCAACTGCCATGCCTCTCCCTTCCCAAGGCCTTAACTGCCTCAACCAACTCTTGGAAGATTTAAATCATTGAGTGCATAGGACAAAATGGGTAGTTGAGGGTTTATGGTTCCTCCCATTGACATTTGGATTAACCCTATTGGCTCAATATTTTGAATAGCCCCCCCATTCCTTGTGGAAACCATGTGCCCATCTCTCGTTGCATTACATAGCTAGTTGTGGGTATTTTATTAAATTGCATATTTACATGATGTCTCAATTTATACCATGCATGGCTAGCATGAGAACCATAGATATCGATTTTACTTGCCAATATATACAACGCTAAATCGATTGCGGGGCCTTGGACTTGAGCTCCTAACCATGCTTTAATAACAATATTTACATCATGTACAATTTTAAACCATGGGGTAAAAATAGGGATATTACATCCCCCCCCCTTACATTAGCACTGTCCTCAGTGCTTTTCAAAATTGAACAAAAAAGGATGTGCTACTCTTGTGGCATCCTCCAGCTCCCATGCAGCCTCATCATGACTGTAGTGCTTCAATTAAACCTTTACCTGTCCAATGGCTTGGTTCCAGAGCACTATGAACTTCTTGTCAAGGATGCAGAGTGGTTCGGTTTGGAACTCTCCCTTGGGTTCCAGCTGGATCACATCCCAATTAATCACATGGTTAGGATCATGTACATATTTCTTAAGCAAAGAGACATGAAAATCATTATGAGCTCTAGTCCTAGCAGAAAATGCAAGTATATATGCAACTGGCCCTATTCTTTTAAGCACTTCAAATGGCCCACAATATCTAGGTGAAATCTTGTCACAAATCCCAAGCTTCAAGGAACTCTTCCTTGGCTTCAATCTAAGATAAACATGATCCCCAACACTGAACTCCTTGTGCACTCTATGCTTATCTGCATAGCTCTTCTATCTAGCTTGGGATGCTTTTAAGTTCTGCTTGATATTTGCAACCTCTTGCTCCATTTCCTTAAATCAATTATGGACCAAGCACAATTCTATTCACTATATTATCCCAAGTCACCGGTGTCCTACATCTTCTTCCATATAAAGCCTCATATGGACTCATTCCCAATGATGCTTGCTTCTTGTTATTATATGCAAACTCTACCAAGTGTAAATAATCCTCCCACTTGTATGGATTGTCCATTACATACATGCAAAGCATGTCTTTAAGCATCTTATTTACTCTCTCTATTTGTCCATCTATTTGAGGATGGTAGGCGGTACTAAATTTCAGCTTTGTACCCAAATCTGCAAAAAGACTCTTCCAAAAATTGGAAGTAAACTTGGTATCCCTATCATAAATTATTGCCTCAGGCAATCCATGCAATCTAAAAATTTCCTTCATGAAAATATTTGCAATGGCATCAGCTTTATATGTGGACTTGAACGACATAAAATGTGATGCCTTTATTAACTTATCCACCACAACCATGATGGAATCATGTTATCTCATAGTCATTGGAAACCCTGTAATAAAAATCTATGGAAATGACTTCCCATTTCCATCCCGGGATTGGAAAAGGTTGCATCAAACCTGTTGGGTGTTGATGTTCAACCTTCACCTGCTGAGATCTCACGCACTTAGAAATACACTCAACAATTTCCTTTTTCATTCCTTACCAAAAATAATGCTTTCTGGCTGTAGCAATTGTTTTTTGATATCCTGGGTGATCCGAATATGGAGCTTGATGGATTTTTTCCAAAACAATCCTCCTTAAGTTTACCACATTTGGAATATAAATTCTATTATTATAAGTAAGAAGTTGATCTCCTTCCAATTTATATCATTCGTAATTCCTTTCAAGGTTTTGCTACTGCAACTTGTCCTTTATCTGCACATACACTTCATCCTCGACAATATGGTTAATAATATGCCGTCTCAAATATGGTTGGAAAGTACTAAGAGATGCCACATGCATTTCATGTACCTTCCTGCTGAGTGCATCAACCACCTTGTTTTCTTTTCCTTTTATGTGTTTGATTTCAAAATCAAATTCACACAAACATTCCAACCATCTAGCTTGCCTAGCATTTAAAGTTGGCTGATTAAACAAGTATTTCAGACCAGAATGGTCTATCTTCGGCTCAAATTTCCTTCCCATTAATTAATGCCTCCACATCTTTAGAGCATTTACTATGGCTGCAAGTTCTAAATCATGAGTAGCATAGTTCTTCTCATGCTCCTTCAACTTTCTTAACTCATAGCATACCACGTGGTTGTCTTGCATAAGAACTCCTCCAAGTCCATGATTGCATGCATCAGCACACACCACAAATTCTTTTTCTGGGTCTGCAATTTTCAAAATTGGTGCACTCGTAAGAATATTCTTCAACCATTGGAAGATTTCCTCACATATTGGTGTCCATTCAAACTTATCCCCTTCTTTTGCAAGGAAGTGATTGAATGTGCGACCTTGGAGAATTCTTCAATGAACCTCTTGTAGTACCCATCAAGTCCCATAAAGGATCTCACATTTGTCACATTTCTTGGAGTTTACCAATTCATAATGGCCTCAATCTTCTCAAGGTTCACAGATATTCCTTCATCTGAGATAATGTGAACCAAATAATGAATTTGATCTTTATAAAAGTCACATTTTCTCAACTCTGCATACAAATTATGCTCCCTTAGCAATTGCAATGCCATTCTCAAATGTTATTCATGCTCTTCTTCATTCTTAGAATAAATAAGAATGTCATCTAGGAAGACAAGAACAAACTTGTCCAGATACTTGCTGAAAACACTATTCATGAGACACATGAATGTAGCTAGTGCATTTGTGAGACCAAATGGCACCACCACAAACTGATATTTCCCATACCTTGTTCTAAGGGATGTATTATGAATATATTCCTCTTTGATTCTTACATGATGGTAACTAGACCTCAAGTCAAATTTTGAAAATACCTTTGCTCCTCTCATTTGATAAAAAAGGTCATCAATTGGAGGTAATGTGTATTTATTCTTCACAGTAACTTTTTTCAAATGCCTGTAGTCAATGCATAACCTGAGTGTCCCATATTTATTTTTTCACAAATAGAACTGGTGGTCCCCACGGGGACACACTCAACCTGATAGATTTATTTTCCAACAACTCTTGTAATTGCATTTTCAGCTCTAGCAATTCTCATGTGCTCATCCTGTAGGGTGTCTTGGACACTGGTGCGGCTACCGACACAAGGTCAATTGTAAAATCAATGTCTCTCTTTGGAGGAAGTCCTAGAATCTCATCAAGAAACACATCCCTAAATTATTGCAATACATGATATTCCTTCAACTTAGGAGTTTCATTTTCCATTGCCTCCAAAACATGGGCTGCATACAATCGAAAACCTTTCCTATAGAACTTCTTCAACTGCATTGATGAAACCTGCCTAACAAAATTCACCTTTGGAATGCCTCTTACAACCCTTGGGTTTCATTATTCATCCATGCATTCAAATGTCTTGTTGTAGCAGTTAAGCTTAACCTTGTGTGCTTCTAACCAGTCCATTCCAATGAGAATATCATAGGAACCAAGTGGGAAAATATTCAAGTTTGCATAAGTGGATAGCCCATCCATATCTAATGGAAATTTCTCTATAATTTCACTAACTTTTCTCTTGGTTCTAGTGGCTATTTGAACTAACCATGATTTTCTATGATTTAAATTCTTAAAAGCACAAATCTCAACAATTTTAGGGGTGATATAACTGTGAGTAGATCCAGGGTCAATCAAGATAGAAAAAAATTGCTTAGCAATATTACCTTCAACTTTAACCACATTTGATTGATGATATTCCTAGTGGTCCTCTAGTGTTATAGATTCTAGGGATGGTCCTTGAAACTTGAACCACATTTTCATCTCCTTGGATGTTGTGAACTTGACTTACATTCCCATTCCGATGCAGACAGTTCCTAAGCATATGGTCTCCTCCACATCCCCAACATTGAAGTGGTTCTCTTGGCTCCTTTGGATCTCTTGGCTTGTCTCCCATCATTCTGGGTGGCTTAGTCACAGCTTGTGATGTATGAATTTTCTGATTTTTGAGGTGAGAGGGTTTGAAACCTTTCTTTATTTGGTCAAACTTCTCATTCTTCTTGTCTTTCCATGCCTGATGGAAATATGGTTTGATTTTGTTTTGATCATAGAAATAGTTGGCATTCCTTATTTCCTCTTCTATATTTCAAGGTTCATCAAATTCAATCCTATCTTTATATGATTGAGGTATCCCACTTAGAAAACATTGAATTTTCACCTTATCATCTCGAATATACCTAACATACCTTAGCAGTTCCAAGAATTTGTTTGCATATTCTTCCATGGTCAATTGTCCCAATTCCAGCTCATGGAATTCTTTAATATTATCATCATAGTACCTATTAGAGAGGTACTTCTTCTTGAAATATTTCTTGAACTAATTCCACACAATCTTTCTTTCATTGATCTTCTTCACTTTCCCGAGGTGCTCCCACCATATATATGCTCTTCCATTTGAGTTGAATGTGGCTATCCTTTCCTTCATATTTTCAGAGTAGTGTTGGACTTGGAAATACTTTCTCATCCCAATAAGCCAAGCTTCAGCTTCTTGACCAGATTTTACCTCACCATCAAACGTAGGAGGCTTTTCCCTCTTAAATTCCCCATACGAATTGTTCTTGTAATGCCTCTTCTTCTTTCTCTTGTGAGATGAAGAGCTTGAACCCCCAATGGATTCTTTAGAGTAAGAGGATCCACTAGAAGATATTTATGGAGCATGGTTACTATCCCTAAGAACTCTTCTTGAGCTATTGGTCTCTCCTTGAACTATTCCCACTCCCTTCTGGATTTGTTGTCTAATGCCCAGAGTTAATCTGCCTTTGGATGTTTGTCAAAATTTGTAGCATGGCTGCATCAATTGATTTTTTTCTTCCTGATATTTAATCATCCTTTCATTATCTTCTCTACAAATTTGTAACTCCACCCTTAGGCTCCTCATGGGGGCTGCAATAACTAGGGGAGTCTCTTGATTTCTTCTCCCTTTGGATTCTGTTTCAGCATTCCTTACCTGCATGTTTTCCCCCATGTCATCTGTCTTGGGACCATAGGGATCTTGTGCATCATCCATGATGATCATGTTGGCTCGACAAAGACCAAACTTTCCAAAATGCACTATTTGGAATGTTTCCTTTGGGGTGACTAGGATTATGAAAAATGTGTTCATAAACACAATTGTTAGCTGTGCAATAATATCATAAATTTATGAATTATTTGCCGACTATTTCACTGCAACTTTCTCTCTGCAAACTATTTATTCCAAACAAAATTTTATGGTTAGCACAAGTTTTCCATAATGCAGCGGAACTAGATGTTCCCAAAAGGTGACAGGGTTGAAACCCGTAGTTATAATACCACTCTGACACATCCCCTCCCCTCTTGCCATCGGGGAGGATGCGACTATGCTACTATGATACTACTCTGTCATGTCCCCTCCCCTCTTGCCATCAGGGAGGACGCAACTACACTGCTTTGCTACCACTCTGTCATGTACCCACTCTACTTTGATCAAAATGCGTATATAAAAAAATAATTTTCTTTCATTCAAGTCATGGGCTACATATTCTTCTAAATCATTCATTCTTAAGCTTAATTGCTTATGTACAGTCATTTCCACAGCTAACAGATCCTTTCCGTAACTAGAAAATACCTTTCCGTACTTAACAAGACCTTTCCGCAGTGTGGATTCCAAAATTCGGAATCCCCTGTTACAATCTCTTTTCCTTTTTCACTTTTTGCCTTTCGTAGGGTAGAATCTGGGTTGCAAAAATCCCATTCTTTATTTTCGTCTTTTTTGCCTTCCACCTTTCGCATTTTGCAAGGTGGGTTCTGGGTTGTGGAAAACCACATTTTACCTTATATTTTTCATGTATTTTTCTGCCTTCCGTAGGGTGGATTCTCGGGTGCAGAAAAACCACTTTTTACCTTATAATTTATATTTCTCTTTCCACCTCCCACATCCTACCTTCCGCAGGTGGACTCTAGGGTGAAAAAAACCTTAAGATAGTTGCATTGTTTACGCTCTAACTGGGCATCTAGCCCAATGAACATAAGCAAAATGCATTGGAAATAAAAGGCATATGTAGATGCATATGAGGCATGAAAATATAACAGAAGTAATCTCTAGTTGAACCTCTAACAAGCATTCAATACATTCATGATAATTCTTAAACCAATACATTGCAGAATTAATATAAGATAATACTTATCTTGAAAATGAGCTGGCCCGAGCAACTAGCTATGTCGCTGCAACGTTCCACCCAACCATAGGCCAATTGCGCTCATCAATCTCTCAGCACAATTTCCACCCCTGAGCAGGGCATGATTTATACAAGGTAATAAGGAACATCAGGATCACACATAGCAAGAATCACACCAAGGTATAGCCAAGCCAATCTAAAATTGGGTTTATCAGGATGCTAAGGAAGTGGACTCACATATATGGAAATACACACCAAGGTTCAACCAAGCCAATCTACAATTGGGTTTATCCGGCTGCTAAGGAAATGGAAAGGAATAATTGCTAAGCTAGTGAGCTCAACCATAGAGCTATGGACACCTACACAAGATCTATCTAGCTTGGCCTTGCACAATACCAACACACCCAACATAAAGAAGTATTCCCTTCACTACTACATAGTCCCTCGGGCCATACCTTCCTTTCCAGTGTTCTCCTGGGTGTGCATAGAATATTAGCCAACCCCTCTTGATCTTTTTATGAGGTTACTCTCTTCACTAGGTTTATCAAGCCAATTATGGGCCTCTTCCACTACTGAGTCTTACTCACACTTGAGACCAAAACAAGGATACACATAACAATGAAACACAAAGTCGAGTATGAAGAAAACATTCACGGGCTTTAGGCAGCGGAAGGAAAGAATCACTAAGCTAGTGAGATCAACCACAGAGCTATGGATACCTCTACAAGATCTATCCTGGCTCGGTCTCAACAATAACTACACACCCAACAAAAGGAAGTATTCCCTTCTCTACTACACAGTCCCTCATTCCATACCTTCCCTTCCAGTGTTCTCCTGGGTATGCATAGAAGAGTAGCCAACCCCTCTTGATATTTTTGATCATTCCTCTCTTCAAAAGGTTTTAATCCCAGTCCTTTCCCACTCCTAATTATTTTCTTACACGGTGCAATTCAGAACGTATTTCTTAGCCATGGAAGGATAAAGGAACAAACATAAAAACATCAAGTGAACGCCCTCTGCTAGCTCTCGCTGCATGAGGAAAATGAAAATAATTCTGGGTGAATAATGAGAATGAAATTTGGCACACATTTCCTGGGTATTTACTTCCCCCCCAAGCAAGAATACGGTTTCCCAGAATTCATGGCTTGTCCATACACGAAATCGACTTCCATGCCTCTCCCTTCCCAAGGCATTAACTGTCTCAACCAACTCTGTAAGATTTAAATGATTGAGTGCATAGGACAAAATGGGTAGTTGAGGGTTTATGGGTCCTCCCATTGAAATTTGGCTTAACCCTATTGGCTCAAGGGTTTGAATAATCCCCCCCTATTCCTTGTGGAAACCATGCCCCTATCTCTCGTTGCATTGCATAGCTAGTTGTGGGTATTTTATTAAATTGCATATTTACATGTTGTCTCAATTTATATTGTGCCTAGATAGATCGAGAACCATAGGTATCGATTTTACTTGCTGATACATATAATGCTAAATCAAAGGCAGAGACTTGGCCTTGAACTCCTCACCATGATCTAATAACAATATTTACATCATGTACAATTTTAATACCATGGGGTCAAAATCAGGATATTACATTTCTCCATAAACATTCAAATATTCTTCTAGAAACACCACCTTCTCTCTAATTAGAATTACAATCTATACTATAAACGCTTCCAATTTTCTTCGTCAAATCACGAATAAATGATGACCCAAGTTTATAGATAAAATACAAAGAATTGGAATCATGGGTTTGAGATTTTCATACCCAGACTTTATTATGGGAAAGAAGTCCCTGTTAGTGAAGTGTGTAAATTTGATGAATTTTGCTTGTCGAACTATTGGTCTGTAAATTCATTCTTAAATTTTACTCTTTCCTTGTGGTCACCCTTCCACCATTCATTCACCTCGTCGATATTTCTCCAATCCATAGCCACGAATTATGCATTGATACATATTTTCTCCATTTAACCTTATGGCTTCGATGCGAGGAATAAAAGCCATGTTGGTTTGATATTCAACTTCTTGATTAAGGGCTCTTAACACTTGAAGTTTTTTTTATTTCCCCTATACTAATAATCTCCCATCAGATTCTCTAGAACAATCAAACTAGAATCGAGTGTTTAGTATTAGTTTGAAATGTAAAATTCAATGAAGCATAGGATCATCAGCTTGCATGATTCAAATTGAGAATTGTAGAAGAGAGAGAAGTAATTGATTAAATCAGATCAACAATTCATGGAAGATAAAAACACTCATGAGACCAATGATTGGAATCATGAATCATAATCCATTAATCAATATATAATTATGTAATACAATGGTAATACAAATAGGAGAATTCGAATACCTAAGATATGATTCGAATCTACTAACATGGACTGACTCTGGAGCTAACTTAGTGTGGGAAAATCACCACTAGAGATTACTAATGCAACTCCATATCACTAAAACAATTCACAACCAATTAATTGATGCGGGTAGGTGAAAAAATGCGCCTTAATTCCCATGAATCATGGAAACTGGTGTTGGGATGAATGAGAGTGATCTAACTGATGGGAATCATAGCATAACTGGACTTAACTGAATACCTACTAGAGTCAACTACTAGAGACTACCGGTGGTACTTAGAGTGGGTTCCTAAATTATAGGGATTGGTTGTTGGGGAACCAAAACTCATGCAAACAGGTGCAATAAGTGGAAGGTGTCCCCCATGCACTAGTGGAGTGATGGATACCTCCTAATATAGTAAAATAGACAAATAGACTATGTGGTCAAACAAAGGATTAATAATAATCCCAACACCCCCCTTTAATCCTGACTTTGGACAACCCAGGATTTGGCAACTAAGACCAAAGGTCACCCATACAATATAAATGCAAAAACTAATAACTGCTTAACAAACCAAGGAAATGGGTAAAACCTCATGGGAACCCGCCCCCTCAAAATAAGCAGGAAAATCAGGAACACAATTTTATACTAAGATAAAAAAGTTTTGTTGAGTAAAAACTTGTGAAAATGTTTATGCAATATACATTTCTATGGAGTAGTAATGTAGAGTGATGCTTCTTGTGTGCACTAGTTTCCCGGGGCTCTGCATGTGAAATTTTCTATCTTCTTCCAATCCGATGATAGATAGGAGAAGGAATGTTTCCTCTTTCTCTTCTTTCTGGAGGAAGAGTGACATGATTTAATTTGTTCTTTAGTGAGAAGAATTGTTGATCATACCTTACCATCATGTAGAATATCTCTAGGAGCTTGTTGTACCTCTCTAAAATAAGTTAATTTGCTTGAAATAGTGCAAGGATTCATTTTTGAAACTAGGATCTTGTTCTCCTCATGTCGGATGGCTCTCCAGTCATGTTCCTAGTTGCCTCAATAACCTTTTGATCCCATTTAGGTCTAGGATTGGGAGTAGGGACTAGATCTAGATCTGGATCATTGTGAACTTCATCTTCAATTTCATAAACTGATTCAACTTTGTCCTCTGCTTCAGATTATGAATCTAAAACATTATTGGAAACATTATCATATGCAAAAGGTTTAGGTAGAATGGTTTTACCTTCCCTTTCAAATAGAAGATGAGATTGCGCTGGATCTGAGTATGGAAGAAAGTGTGAGAATTCATATGTCTTGGAGGCATGGTTTGCAACACAATTCACTATAATCTTCCCATTTGAGATATCTGAGATCTTCACTGATCCAGGACCAAATAAAACTCACTTTGGTGGGCCAGAATGTGTCATATGGTATACATATAACAAATTTTCATCTAAGGAGGAAAGACATAGTACATTTTTTAACACTCCATGCTTTAACTTGATTGAACCCTTCCCTTCTTCTCAAATTTGAGTGTCATCACCCATGTGAATACTCAGATAATCAGTAAGTTGTAACGAAGAGAATTATTCTCTGGATGCAACCATATGATTGGAGGCTCCTGAATCAGTGAGGAAAGCATGTGATTTTGAACAACTTGCCTTGAGCACATGGAATCTCTCATCATGATCTTCAGTCTTGTCTCTAGCATTAGAGGAAATTTGGGGTCTAAAATGGGCCTCCTAAGGAAAATAATAAAATAATAGTTAAAATAATAAAATAACATTTAAAATAATAAAATAATAGCTATTAATTTTGGAGGAAGAATGAAAAAAACTACTTTTTGTGTTCGTATTTTCGACATATCTTTGTGTGTTTTTACTCAAATTATGAGTAGGAGAGCTCATTGGATGCAAAATTTAATTCCGCATCCAACAAGTACCCACAATGTATACTTTTGATGGACCCCACTACCCCCAAAAAAAATGCCTGAAAAAACGTGATGATAATGTCATCATCACGTTTTTTAAGGAATTTCTTGTTTTTGAGGTAGCGGGGTCCATCAAAAGTATGCAGTATGGGTACTCGTTGGATGCGAAATTAAATTTCGCATCCAATGAGCTCTCCTGCTTGAAATTTGAGTAAAAACACAGGGAGATATGTCGAAAATACGAACACAAAAAGTAGTTTTCTTTTATGACAAATAGGTCAATTCAACCATTATGGTTGACTCATTTTATTGAAATTCTATTGGTTCTTGAATTCCAACTCACAAAATTCATTATTGGCGCATTTTCTTATAAGGCTCATTTTAGACCCCAAATTTCCTCTAATGAGTCATCATTCCTCATGCCTTCAGGGAGGGAAATATTGTGCTGCTTAAGGAGTTTTGTCATTTGATCTATTTTCTTCTTCATACAATTTTTCTCTGTATGGTTTCCTTTCTTATAGTAGGAGCACTTTCCCTTGTCATACCTCTGATGTTTTTCCTTCCTAAATCCCGCGGCTTCATCTTCTAGATCAAAATCATACTTAGGCTCGAGTTCAGTGTTACCTTTTTCTTTTCCTTTCTACTTCCTCCTAGCTTGTGCATTCCTTGTCTCACCAACTAAGATAGCTTGATCTGGAGGGGATTTGAGAACTCCCTATTGTATCATCTTGTCTTGTTATTGGATTAGAGACTCTATGAAGGAATCAAGGGATGGAATTCACCAATTAGGAGTAGTGAATCTCCCAGAGTGAAAGATAGATACAAACACTGAGAATTTTTGGCCAAGTTTTCTTATAATTGAGAGCACCAATTTCTCTTCCTTCTTATCAATCCCGCACTGCTTGCATTACATGTCAAGTGATTTGAATTTTGAGAAAAAATGTTGTTCAGTTTCAAAGTGGCTAGGTTGTAGTGTTGTTATTAGCTCATTCTCTAGGATATGTCCCCTCATCTCATCCCATTTTCCAAACAAGGATTCGATCTTATCCCATACGTATTTTGGTGTTCTCAATCCCTTAAGGTGAAAGAGTAACTCTCTGGAGATGTGGATGCACATGAAGCCAAAATAATCATCAAGCTTATTCAGATACTTGGATTTTTCAAGATATTGTCAGGGTTCGACTTCTCTGCCAATTGTGACCCTGTACAGACCCTTGTTGCACAAGACCATCTGCATGTTAGACCTCCAATAAAGGTAATTGAAAGGTGTGAGAATTCCGGGAGTCAAAGCTTTTGATTTATCCATTTCACAGCTTCAAGAACAACAAATTATTCAAGAAATATTCAAATGACCTACAAAAACACTGCAATTCGAATAAAATCAATTCAAACACTCTTGACTTTGACATGCGCACTTTCTCTGGGTGCATCACACCTGGATAGACTTCTCTGGATAGAATCCAGAGAGAGAAAGGTAATAATTCCAAGATTTACTCGGAATCCAATTTCTTCTGGTGCATCAATGGAAGTTTCTGAGGTTCAAAACATGCATGGATACCCACTCTGATAACATGTAAAATTCAAGGAAGCATAGGATCATCATCTTGCAGGATTCAAATGGAGAATTGTATAAGAGAGAGAAGTAATTGATTATCTCAGATCAATAATTCATGGAATATAAAAAACAATCATGAGACTAATAATTCGAATAATGATCATAATCCATTAATCAATATATAATTAAGTAATACAATGGTAATACATATAGGAGAATTCAAATACCTAAGATAGGATTCGAATCTACCAACCTAGACTGGCTCCAGAGCTAACTCAGTGTGGGAAAATCACCACTAGATCTCACTAATGCTGTTAAGTTTTAACAATTTTCTTAGATGATATCCTAAAACAAATTACTAGAATATCACTGAAAGAACAACATGCACATGAAACATAAGAACACAAGAACAAAAATATTTTCCTCGGGGAAACCACAAAGGAGAAAACCCCACAAAAATTTCTCAATATAGATCTCAACCAGAGCAGTGTAGAACCCAGACAACTGCTTCTAACTTCTTTCTGGAGTACTGGTTCTTCTCACATTCTTCTCTATCTTGCAAAACTTCTTGAGTGAGTGAGTACAAATGAAGGGGAGCATCTCCTTATTTATATTCTTTTGTTTAATTGACCTCTAACTTGGTGGGGCTGACTTCACTAGCTGTCAGGGCTGACTTGTCCAACTGGACACCACAAATAACATTTATTATTTGATACTTGGGTACTATTGACTTGAATTACATTCAGAGGTTTATATTGCAAACTTCAATGACTCTAACAAGACCAAACTCATCTCCAAAAGGAGGAATATAATACACCTAGTATCTTTCGAAGTTACATTATTTTAACAAATGTAATTCCGGATCACTAAAACAATTCACAACCAATTAATTGATGAGGGTAGGTGAGAAAATGTTCCCTACTTCCCATAAATCATGGAAACTGGCACTAGGATGACTGAGCGTGATATAACTGATGGGAATCGAAGCATAACTAGAATTACCTGAATACATACTAGATTCAATTGCTAGAGACTGCTGGTGGCACTCAGAGTGGTTTCCTAAATTATAGGGATTGGTCCTTGCGGAACCAAAAATCATGTAGATAGGTGTAGTAAGTGGAAGGTATCCCCTAGGTGTGTCCCCCATGCACTAGTGGAGTGATGAAGACCTCCTAAGCTAGGGAAATGGATAAATATATTCAAATGGTCAAATGTAGGATTAATAATAATCCCAACATGAAAGACCAAATGTAATATCCCAGGATTGAAACCCATTTGAAAATAATTCGTAAAGACTTAAGTACAATATGTTTTGGTTTGATTGATGTTGAGCTAGTGGCTTTGCAGCATCAATTTATTTTTGTATGATTTCTTAAATATGATGTTGAGCTTGAAGGATATGAAGCATTGAATAGGTGGACCTAATTATTTATTCTTTAAACTTATTTTTAGTCGAGAGACTCTGGAGAATCTGATATTAACAAAGTTAATACATTGTTATCTTGTTTACTTAGTAATTTCGACTGAATTAGGAACAACCAATTAAGAGGGACCAAGCATAGTAGGGAAGGGATAATCCTTCTAAATAAATAAGAATATTAAAAATAATATTATAGAAGAACCAGGGAAATATTAACTAGCAATTAGGAAAATATTAACTAGTGGTTAAGAGAAAAGAAAAGGAACCCTAACTGTTTTATTAAAAAGAAAAGAAAAGAAACAATGAAAGATATAAAAAGGAGGAACAATGCTAAAAGAGACATACTTTTCCATTAAGCAAGATAACTACCAAAACCTAAATGAAACCCTCTTTCAATAAAAGCATTGTAGAGAAGGACAATACAAATATAGTATTGGTCCATACACCAGTGGAATTTCTAGTCACAATCCTGGAGCACTCAAAGGCCATGGATATAAAATATCATGGTAGCCCTAGAAGGGTTGTGTTGTTGAAATGTGAATAATTATTGAAAGGATTTACAAGGACTTATAAAATACCTTGTGGGCACTCTGTATTTGATTATCCAGACATAGAAAACAAAATAACTTGGTTATACTGCCTTAGTGTGTTTGGTATGCCCTAGGGGTGATTTTACTAGGTCAACTACCCTAAGTTACTCAAAAAATATACCACAGGGTGGAATGTGGGAGTTCTTAACTTAGTTATATTACTAAAGGACTAATAATATTTCTTACCTACTATCCTAAAACATTATGTATTGGAGATAATTTTAGAGTTATCTCTTACATTATGTTATGAATTCATGAATATTTTTATATGGAAGTGTTGGCCCTACAAACATCTATTAAGTTTTGGTTCTAAATGGAAAATCCAGTCATAGTGTGAACGAGGTTGTGATAGAGTGGGGGTGGAAATGATTGAATCTAATGATTGCGACCTTTTTTGGGGAAATAATAAATATACTCGGTGAGTTAGTTAGAGGTGGGCCCACTTAGGGGTAGTGGGCTCAGGGAATGTAAAAGTGGAGAATAGAGCCTATATGATGTAAAGGGTTGGTATTTTGGAGGTTAGCAAATGTTTGATGTTAGTTGTCAATGCTATCTCTTAGCTCTTGTGGGTTTTGGGTTCTGATGTTGTTCCATTTTGAAGAACCTTTTTATTAAGTGTTGGTTATGTCTTTGTTTGCAAGACAAGATAGGATTGGTCAGAGTATTGCTTTGGTATGTTTGTTTACTATAATAATATATGAGAATAAGAGCCATGAATGTAATGTATTGTTAATCCACAAGCCGTCTGCGCAGATATAATTTAAAGGTGGCTATGCCGATACATTTGCAGGCTGTTTACGCAGACAAAAGCATTCTAGACATGACTCATGCCAAATGAAGAGCGCTTTTGTCATTTTCTCCTGTATGGGTTTCCATGTTAAGGTCTATGTGTCAAATGGTGTATGCTAATGTTGTGTGATGTATGATTTTTTATTGTGACTTATGATAATATGTTTCTTTTTGCATAAGTAAATGGAATGATAAATGCTTTAATGGATTGTATTATACGGCTATCATAGTTGCATGTCGATGGATTTATATATTGGTTAATATGCTGACTTGGTTGGATTTCCTATCAGTTCTTTCCATGGAAATATCCCTTTTACCACTGTAGGAACCTAGTTCCTACAACCCCCTAGGTATCTCAGGGGAGACTGCACTTGCTTCGCAGGTGTTGCCGATTGGGTTACACCTCGTTGGGTCGGTGCCTTGGGTTTTTTGGAGGAATTGAACCTGTGTCAGTAGATGTTGAGCCAACAAATGGTTCCATTGGTGGGACCAGGATCATTGTGAAGGGGACATGTTTTGGCACCCGACAAAGCCTGGGATTTAGGATTGGGTAGACCAAAAGGCTCGAGAAATTCCACAAGAAGAAAGTAAGGAGTTACGACTGAATCCAAGTGAATGGTTAGAAATGTATGTTTACTTAGATATCCATGGGATTTTATTTAGTGAATTCCCTATTATATTGTACGAATGGATGGTAATACCAGCATGTCAAAATATATTTTTTAAGGTGGAGAACCTAAGGGTTGGGCTCCTCAACTAATACGATTGCTGGAGAGTGTTAATAATACCATCTCCAGGGATATTTATTTTTGCGTCAACAAAATTATAGAAGGGTATATTACTGATATCATCGTGGATACTATGAAGTCATATAGTGAAACCAAGAGAGAATTTTTCCAAGGTCCTATAGGCAGATACCTGAAATATTTGAAACTATGGATTAAAATGTTCGTATGTGAGAAAGAGATTCCGCGGATGGAGTATGACGAGTAAATCATTATGTGTGGAGGACATAGGTAGTGTCGAGAAGAAGGTATGGAGACGATTGTTGAGCTCCAATCCACTAATGTAGATTAAACCTTGAGTTTATGTCAATCCAGAGTTTGTAGACTTAGAGGCATATCCAAGTATAAGAACTCAAAGCTAGACCTAACTGGAAATCTAGTTTATCTATGAAATAAACCTATTGAAAAATTAAGATACTGTGATTTGAAAACGCAAAAACTCCCTTACAGAAGTAGTTTCATTTGATTTATCAGTTACACAACAAGTTATATGTGAAATCTTCTGAGATAATAAAAAAAAATAAAAATTAAACTTAACCCTAAACTATGGATTACAAGACTTTGCCTATTATCTCAACATTGAATGAACAATCAAACATCAATTTCCCTTACAGGAAAGCATTCGCAATGTATAACTGTTCTTAATACTCCATCACTAAATAGGCAAGCAATGTACAACAATGTGAGATAGTAGTAAGAACCATTCCTACATCATATCCCTAATGAAATAACAGAGTTTATAAAACTGATTCAAAACAATCCAACTTGTTCTGTAATAAAGAAATTGAATTCTATAGGAATTAAAAACATACCACTGGCAACAATCCAAATCGTTTATGGCAACAATTCAAATCGTTCACTGGCAATTGAAATGTGTGCAGAATTGGCAAAGGGGGCCCTCCAATGCCTCGTTTACACACGCAGAGAGAGAATCATAGAGCTTAAACTTCAAGTATATTCACCATAGTAAATTGAGCATACACAGTAATAAAACAACGCAGTTCAGAACAGTATGCGTTTTCTGTCTTTGATAGCGATGCGTTTCCCCTCCGTCTTATCAAATACTTATACAAACCTTTTAAAAACTAGAAATGCTATTAATATGGAAAGCTAATAATGAAATACAATCCTCGATATCCTCTATCAGATCCATGAAAATAGACAAAATCAGAACCGCCCTGCTTTTGTGCTGAGTGGTAACACAGGTGGTCATCTTTGACCGACATTGACTGGACACCTGTGAGAACCACATCATCTATTCGTTGGAAGTTTAACCATCCTTGGAAACTGAGGATCTTTTCCCCATCTTTCAGTTCATGCCTAGCTGGCCTGCAAGTATCCAACCTAGGAGACATTACGGGAAGTTAGCACATCCTGTAATTCTGAATAAAGACCTTAGTTTAAATGCTTTAAAAATCTCATAATTCAATTTGTTAAAAAGCAATGACATTTATACCTTTGACCAAAGTTTGTGGGTGAAATTAAGGCTTTATAAATAAGTATGAAGGTTTTATGGAGGGAATTGGAAGATATTTAGATGACAAAAAGAGGTCAAAATGGTGCCCAACATCTCCCCCAAGAGGAAGCTGTTGCATGTCCTCATGCCCAAAAATATTTGACCCTGTTTATATCAAAATTTTGCTGCTGACCCTCTGTTTTTAATCTCCCATCTGAGATGATGCATCTGTTGAAGCTCGAGATGCATAAAGGACTTTCAGTCTCTCATACTTGGTTTTATAAACCTTCTTTTGTTTATACCATCTATATGCATGCTTGGAGATTCATGTCCTTTGAACTTTAAGCTTCCAGTTGATTTCTTTTAACTTCTCATTCCTCAGTTCTAATTCCTTTATTTCAAGTTTCAACTTCCTAATCTTTTTACTTTTTTGGAAGTCTTCTTCTTTTCCATCTTCATTGGAAGCTGCACAGAATTGGTATCCACCCCCAATTCTTCATTCTCTTGTACTGAATCTTCTTTCTTTTCTCCTTTCATAGTTTGCTGCTCTAAGAAAGGAGAAGCTGATTCTTTTATTATTTCCTATTTTGATTGCTTTTTCTTTTCTTTCTCTTGCTGATCCAAGAAGAGATTGATTCTTTTTGTCTGTCTTATCACTTCATCAGTTTCTTGGATATCCTGCCCTATCTCACCTGCTAGATTTCCTTCTTGACTTCCCAAGGTTTGTATGTGTTCATCCTCTTCTAGTGCTGACTTGCTTCGAGCTTGCTGATACTTCCTTGGATTTCTCTTATAAGTGGTGAAAATATGCTCTTGCTTTTGAAACTATTTTTCTTCTCTTATCACACTCCTGGTTCGTATCCTTCTCTGAGGCTATTTTGAACTTGCTACCTCAGAGTTGTCTTCATCATCTGTGATTAACAATACCTCTTTCTTTTTCTTTTTCCCCTTTGGTAGTTTTGAGATTTTTGCTTCAGGGTTTTGTTCTCCATCCTTGGGGTATGTTATCATCAATAATTTGTCTTCTTTTAAACCTTCTTTAGACCACTCTTCTTGTTCTTCAAACTGATTATGAATTAAAAATTCTGACCATGTCAAATTTTGCTTCTGTAACTTAT